>JAJJLH010000194.1:0-45508 GCA_023806865.1 Isotricha sp. YL-2021a
TCTAATCTTAGTGATTTAGTTACTGAATATCAAAATTATCAAGATGCTTCTGCTGATGATGAAGGTGAAGGAGAAGAAGAAGGAGAAGAAGAAGGTGGAGAAGAAGCTGCTGCTGAATAAATGAAGTAGATAATATTTAATTTAAATAAAAAAGCTTTTTATTATTAACAAATAACTTGAAATAATAATTAAAATTTCATTTATTTTATAGTGGTTTTTTAAAGTTAATTTATATAATTTTACTTTTTCTTTAAATTTAATAATCCAATGTTATTTAATAAAAATTTTTTAATTACTATTCATGTATATTTAAATAAAATTAAAGTTTTTAATTATAATTATGTGTGATGTTCATTTAAATGGTAAAGAAATTTTATATTCATTTTTATATAGATATATTCAATGAAGATGAATTAAATAGGTTAAGAAATGAAATAGATATAATTGAACCTTCAGGACAATCATTTTCCTCTTTAAGAAATCCTTCTTTTGAAAAAGAAAAAGTAAAAAAACTTCTTTTTAGTATAATAAGGGAAAATCTTCAAAAATTAAACAAAGATTATCTTTTGACAAGTTTAAATTGGTTAGAACAAGAGTCAACATCTAATGAAACTTCTTCTCCTTCAAATGTAAATGATGTAAAAAAACAAAATGAATCTTATAGAGAATTATTTAAATTTCTTGAAAATAATACAGAAATAAAATTAAAAACTGAATATATTGCAAAGAATAATTTAGAGCATTTACATTCAAAAGAAATTTCTCTTAATTTAGCAATGCAAATCTCCTCAGGAAACATTAGAGATAAAAATTATATTTCACCAAAAAATTCCAAATTCATAACAATTGCAGAAGAAACAATATTAAATGTCGAAACACAAGAATTTAACATATTGAAATTAGAAGAAGAAGTAGGTGCAGAAAATACATTAAGTGTAATTGGGTGTTATATTTTAACAGTATATGGTTTATATTCAAAAATAAATTATGACAAATTTGAAAAATTTATTCAAGCAATAACAAAAGGATACAATAGAGAAAATCCATATCATACAGATTTACATGCAGCTGATGTAACACAAACTTGTTTAGTTTATATAAAACAAGCAAAAATGAAAGAAATATTAAATTTAAATGAATTAGATATTGCATCATTATACATTTCATGTATGGTTCACGATTATAAACATCCAGGATATACTAATCAATTTTTAATTAATATAAATTCACCAACTTCAATTAAATCAAATGATATTGATGTTCTTGAAGCATATCATATTAGTCAAACATTTAAATTAATTAGATCAAATGAAAAATATGACATTTTTTCATTAATGAATAATGATGAATATAGAATTATGAGAAAAAGAATGATTGGTTTTGTACTTGCAACTGATATGGTTTTCCATTTTAAACAATTTGAATATGTTAAAAATTTAATTAAAGATTATGGTATTGAAAAAGGTAAAAATAGAGAAAAAATGGTTGAAAATAATGAAAAATTAAATGATCTTCAACAACAATTTTTAGAAATTATTGTTCATGCTTGTGATATTAGTAATCCAACAAAACCTTTTCATTTATATGCTTTTTGGGCTGATAAAGTTGTTGCTGAATTTTTCAGACAAGGTGATAAAGAAAAAGAATTAGGTTTAAAAGTTTCTATGAATTGTGATAGATTAACTACTTCTTTACCACAATCTCAAATTGGTTTTATGAATTTTATTGTTGGTCCTTTTTTTAATTCTTTAGTAGAAATTTTCCCTGAGTTAAGCTTTCTTAGTGATAATGTTAAAGATAATACTGAAAAGTATAAGAAAATTAAAGAAGAAGAAGATAAAAAAAAGGAAAAAAAAAATTAAAGAAAACATTAAATTTTAATTTTTTTTTGTTTGTGATTTTAAAAATGTTATGTAACTTTAAGAATTTATTAATTTTATGTAAAAAACTAATTATACTTTTTAGATTTAAAAAAAACAAAATTTTTTAGATATTCATTAATACTAAAACTCATCCAATTATTTTATGTTATATTATTTCTATTAAATATTTTATCATAACTTTCTTTTTCTGAAAAAATATTATAATTTAAAAAATATAAATCTTTTATATCTTTATTTTTTTCTTCATCTAATACAATATTTTTTAGTAGTCCCATTTCATAATGGATTTTTAAATATTGAATAATATCAAAACAATATTCTATTTTATTAAATTTTTTATATATATATTTGATTTTCTCTATAAAATTCTTTCTACATAATATTGAACTAAAACATATCTTTTTGCTAGGATAAAATTCTTTATCATTATTTTTTTTTAAAGAATTAAAAATTGAATGATTAGAATTTATATTTTTTTTAGGTGAATAAATCATTGAATTATAATTATATAAACTAATTTTATTTTGAGTTTTATTTTTATTATTAATTAAGGTTGAAGGTTGATTAATAACAACAGTTTTATTTCTAAAAATCCCTTTAGATGAATTGGGAATATAATAACTTTTAAGTAATTGATTACTCCCATTCATATTATTAAAATTTAACTGTTGACTTTGACTTTTATTGAAATTAACAAATTGAATTATAAAATTATTATATAAAACTTTTTGAAAAAAATAAGCAATAATTTCACCACAAACCATAGCAACTTTAATTATTCCACATGCATTAGCAGCTGCTTCCTGTAATTTAACATATGATCTTTCATAAACTTCTCTTTTTAAAGATTTTCTAATTCCAACCGACAAAAAAATATTTTTATCTTCTCTATAATCTGATAAATAATTAACTTGATCTAGACCAAAAAAATATTTTGTATTTTTATTTTCAAAAAAATAGCCTAAGTCAGTAACTACTTGTTCATGTTTTAAATAAATCCAAAAATCAGAATATTCTTTATATGTAAATGTTGTAAAAATATTTTTTCCATATAATTGAGAAGGATTTTGAAAATTATTTGGTTCAATAATTACATCAGACATAAATATTCCTAAATAACCTCCTTTTAAATAATTATCTATAACTTCATTTGATAGACAACCATTATTATTTTCTGTTGTATTTATACATTTTGAAAATTTTAAATATAAAACATTCCATTTTTCTGTCTTAAAATCTCCCCTTAATTCAACATTATCAACATCTAAACAATATAAATTCTCTAAAGGTAAATTATTCCAATAACTATTTAAAAAATGGAAATTATATTCTGAACATTTTATTAATTTTAAAGGTGTTATTATTTCTTGATAATTTCCATCATTTTCTAAAGTTACACTTGATAATGTGGCATTAATATAATAAATTGATTCATTTATGTAATTAGCATAATCAATTGTTTGTAAACTTAATGTAATTAGAAAATTATCTTTTGTTATATTTATTGGTTTTGGGTCAAAATCATTATATATTGTAGTGACTAATTTAGGACTTAAATGTTTTATAACTCCTCTCATATAAATTCCAAAGAATAGAATTATTATAATATATGTTAATAATGATAATATAGAACCTATAACTGTTCTAAATCTTTTATGCCCATGAATTGTAAATGATGGGATAATTCCATATATATCTAAATTTAAAAAACAATTTAATAGCATCATTATTTTTTTTTTTATAATTTTTAAATAGAAAAAAAGAAAATTTTTATTGGAAAATTTATAAATGTAATTTTTTTAATATTTCTTTCTTTATTATAAAATATAAAAAATATATTTATGTGCACACAAATAATTATTATATATATTTTTTTAATGAATTTTAATAGTACTAATTTCAATTAATTTAAACTTAAAATAAAATATTTAAATTAGAATTTTTATAATATATTTATATTATAATTATATTTTTAAAATAATTCACACAAAAAAAAACTAAATAATGAAATATATATATTATTTACAAAATTAAAAATTAGAATTTTTTGAATGAAGAAAATTTGTTCTAACTCTAATTAATTGATCCTTAGGATATATTCTATTACATATTGAACATCTATATATATTATTCCCATGTTGGCATTTGATTTCAAATTCCTCTGAATAATTTTTCCATTTTTCCTTTTCTTTTTCTTCCTCTTTTTTTTTTTGTATTTTTTTATCCATTGCTTCATTCATCCAATTTTTCATTTGTTCTATATTTTTAATTTTTGTTAACATTTTATTATAATATTCTTCATCATTTTCTCTTTTAATTCTCTGACTTAATCTCCTTTGAAAATCCTTTTTATAATTTTTTTCTTCTTCTTCTTTTTCTTTTTTTAAATTAATCATTTTCTCATTATAATCTTTTAATCTTTTTTGTTCTTCCATTTTTTTTAACCTATCATGAAATAATTTATCATTTAAATATCTATTATAATTTTCATTTGCTTTATTTTCAATTTCCTTTTCAATTCTTTTTTCATTTTTTTCATATTCTTCTTTCTCAATAATTTGATTTTTTAAATCTGTAATATAATTTTTTTTAACCTCATTAGACATTTCATATTTAGGTTCTTGAACAGGAATTTCATACATTATTTTATCATAATATTCTTTAATTGCTTTTCTAGGTTCATTATAATTTATATTATATAAATTTCTTTGTTGCTGAAGAATTTTTTCTTTTAAATCATAATTATTTTTAACTTTTTCATATCTTGGGTCTTTTTTAGGATTAAAATTTAAACCATTTGGTGAATATTCATTATTATATTGTAAATTTTCCTTTTGTGAAGGATTATTTCTTTTTATTTCTTCTAAATTATTTATTACTTTTTTTGTTATTTCTTCTCTATTTTTTACTTTATCTTGCTTTTTATCATTGTGACATCTTTCCATTTTATCATAAAAATAATAAGGATTTATTCTATTAAATGTTAAATTTAATTTTTCTTTTTGTGATGGATTATTCAAATCTCTAGAAAATTTTTGTGTATTTAGTCTTCTATTATAACAATTTCTACATATTAAATTATAATAAGAATTCCTTGGAGAGTTAATTTGTGATTGTGAGCTACGAGAAATTTTTGATTTTTTAGAATAATTAGATTTATTTGTTTCATATGTATTTTGTGAAGATTTAGTATCTAAATAATTATATCCAAATTTTCTTGTAATTGGAGTTTGATTTCTTTTATTTAGAGGAGATTTATAATGTGTAATCAATAAATCATCCAAATTACTTCTTACTTTTTTAAAATTATGTAACATCTTTTTAATTAATTTTAAATATTTTTTCAAATAAAAAAAATATATAATATAATAAAATATATGAAAGAAAATTATTAATAATCTTCTTCTTCATCATCATCAAATTCATTATCATATTCATCAACTTTAATTCCAATTTTAGGTTTAACTTTAATTTTTTTAAGATAATTTAATAAAGTAATACATTGATTTTGTTCCATTGTTTTATAAAATAACAAATTTTTCTTTCTCCCAATAAAACAATAAGGATAAAATGGACCCCAATAATTAATTTCTTCTAATCTTTTTTTAATATCAGGATTTGTAATTTCAATATTTTTTTCCATAGTATTAATATATTCTTTTAATAATAATGCAGGATCTTTTAAATTATTATGTGTATTTTTACTTAATAAATTATTATAAATTGTTTGTCTAAAAACTTCACCTTTTGTAGGTTCACTTTTTTTTTTCCTTATACTTGTTTCATATGATTTTTTATTTTTTAATTCATTTTCTTTTTCTTTTGGTTTTAATATTATTAAATTTTTTTGATGTTTAATTAAAGATTTTGTTTCTTCTTTTGATTCTTGATTTTCTTTATTTTGTTCTTCTAAAATATTATCATTTCCATGTTTTATTTTAGGTAAAGAAATTGGATATGCTTGTTTATATTCTTCTAATATACCAACAATATCTTTATTATTTGCAATTATTGCTCCTTTTTCATATAATTTATTCATTTTTTCCCTTGTTTCACTTTTTAATTTTTGATATTTTTCTTTATAATCAAAACTTTCATCTTCATCATATATTACTTCTTTTTCTTTTTCATTATTTTTTTTTAATATACTTTTAAATGCACTTTCTTTTTTATGAGGTTGAACTGTTTCATTTAAATTAAATGTAATACTTTTTTCTCTTTCAGTATTAAATGATGAATTATATGTAGATGAAAAAATTTTTTGATTTTTATTTTGTTTTTCTGAAATATTTTGCTTTTCTGTTTGTTTTTCTTTTTTTGGACTTTTGTGTTCGTTTGTCAAATAATATTTTCCTCCTTTTCCTAAATAAGTAACGAAAAATTTATCATCATTCATAGTATTAATTAAATCATTTTGATAATTTATTCTATTTTTCCAAACATCAGGAATTTTAACATTTGTATAAACTGATTCTTTTATTCCTTTTGATTTTGAATTATTTAACTCTAATCTTTCTTTTTTTATTTTTTCATCAAATGATAATAACTCATCATAAAATCCTTTATGTATATTATTAAAATTAAAAATAACTTTTTTATTTCTATGTCTTCTTTCTTTTGCTTTTTCAAGATTAAAAGCATAATATCTTTCAGCCCTTTCTTTTTGTGAAATAGACATTAGTTATTTTTAATTTCTAAATTATTATTTTATAAAAATTAAATTTCTTTATAATACATTTATTAAATTTTTTTTAAATATCATTTTTAGTTAATTGATCAGTTAACTCATCAACATTAATATTCTTAAATATATTCATATCAATTTTTTCATCTTCTTCATATTCATTTTCTTCTTTTTCTCTTTCTTCTTCTTCTCTAATTTCTTTTTCTAAATCACCTAAACCATCACTTAATTTTCTTTTTCTTTTATTTTCCAATTCATCATTAATATACTTTTCTTGAATATTTTTTAATTCCTCTTGTGATGCAACATTCTTATATTTATTAAATAATTCTTGATTAATATTAAAAAAATTTTCACCCCATTTAAAATGATTCATAATAAATTTAGCCTCATGTTCAAATCCTCCTAAAAATAAACAAGCAGCAAAAGCTTCAGCACAAGTTAATTTAAAAGCTTTACCAAAATTAACAGGATTAACTGCAACCATAAATGGTAATGCTCTTGTTTCAATTTTAGATAAATTTAAATTTAATTCATTAAATTTGGCCCATGAACAATCAATCACACATATTCCTTTATTTTTTATTATATCATGATCTTCAATTGAACATATTTTTTTACCATTTGGTGTTAATAATATTCCTCCATAATTTGGATAAAATTTTATTTCTGATAATAAACCTAATCTTTCCATTTTTTTACCTGTACATTTTTTAGGGTCACATTGATCAAAATATAACATTGATAATTTTATTGTAAATTCTTCATATTCTTGTTCTTCGTTTTCTTCATCATCAGAATTTTTGGGTGATTTTGGAATTAAAATTACTTTTTTTTGATTGTTATATCTTTTATTTTTATTTCCATTAAATTTGTAATTATGATGCTTTTTCTTCATTAAAAAAGATAAATAAAATTTTTGAAAATTACAATAAATAAAAAACACAAAAATTTATTTTGGTAAAAAATTAAAATAACAAATTAAAAATGTTTGATGAAACCGATGATGAAAATAAAAAAGTAGATGAAAATATCAAAATATTACCATATACAAAAAACAGAATGAAAATAGTAAGAGGAAATCGTTATTTTATATTAGATCCAAATCGTTATGACATAAATAATTTAATGATGTTAATAGATTTAAAAAAAATAAATAAAATAGAAGAAGAATTTGAAAAATATCCAGATGGTTTAGATAGATTAACATTTATAAAATTAATGAAAAAAGAAATTCCATTCAATGCAAGTGATCCATATGATGAAATAAATTTAGTATATGGTTTATATAAATTATTTTGTGAGACTGATTTAAGTGGAGATGGAATTATGCAATGGAGTGAATTTACTCAATTTATGATTGATAGAGTTGAAGGAGAAGATGATAATGCTGATCCAAATGATACTGAAGGAATGAAGGAAAAAGAAATGATTAAATATAAAAGATATATGGTTAGTGAAAAAGTTAAAGATTATAATATTCATAAAAAAGATGTTATATCTGCTATTTATTATCAAAAAATTGATAAAATGTTTATTGCTGAATATAATAGTAAAATATTAAAAATTTATAATCCAAAAAATGGAAGGTGTGATAAGGTTTTTGATATTGAAAATTATTTTCAAAAAAAAATTTTAGATGAACAACAAAGCAATAAAAGTGGGAATAAAAAAAAACAAAAATTCAAAATTGAAAATGTTAAATCATTAACTTTTAGTGTATTATCAATGTTTTATGCAAATAATATATTAGCATTATGTTTAAGTAATAATAAAATAGCATTTTTTACATTTACTCCAGATTTAAATGGTGAATGTATATATGAATTATTAACAAATCCTCTTCAAAAAAGAATTTGGTATTTAAGAGATAATGATATTTGGGTAAGTACAGGTCGTAAATTAGAAACTGATAAATATTATTATTTATATGAATTAGATATTGATTTTGAAAAAGATGGTGATAAAATTAATTGTTTATATAATCAAGGTCATTGGCATAGAAATGTATTTTTTGATAATTCAATTATTGATTCTAAAAATCCAATTTATAATAAAGGGCATCAAGATGAAATTTTAGATGTTATTGAAATATCAAAACCACCTTTAATATTAACAGCATGTATGGATGGTAAAATTAGATTATTTAATATAAATGAAAAAGAATTTTTAAAAGTTTGGAGAACATATGATGGTGGTGTTAAAACATTAGCATATAATCCAAATATTGATACAAATGGTTTAATATTATCAACTGGTTTTGAATATAATATTAATATTTTTGCTACTGATTTAAGTCTTGATGATGCTTTTAAAGGTAAATTAGAAGGTCATTCTGCTCCTGTTGTTTGTGTTAAATTCTTAGCTGATTCCTATATGTGTGTTTCTGTAGATGAAGATGCAGTAGTAAAAATATGGGATGTTAGACAAAGACAATGTCTACAAACATTACAAGTAGAACAAAGAAAATTAGTTATTAATCAATTACTTTATATTAAAAAATATAATCGATTTGTTATTTATGGTAATAAAATGATATTTTATGATCAAAAATATAGAGAAAGTGAAATATCAAAAGCAAATAAAGAACAAAATGAAATTAATTATCCAATACAATGTGAATTTAATAAATATCATATGCATTTTTTTGTTGCTACATTAAAAGATATTAGAATCTATAGTTCAGTAAATGGAAATTTATTATATGTATTTAAAAAATTTTTAGAACAAGAAAGATTTGATAATGAAACAAAAATTCATTGTTTTTGTTTTGATTATCAATATCGTCTTTTATATATAGGATTTTCAAATGGTACTGTCCAACAATTTAATGCAGGAAATGGTTCATTAATAAAACCAATAAATGAATATGAAGTAGAAAGAGATGGTATATCAACAATAAAAACTCATCATACAAAAGACATAACATCAATGTTTGTTTTTTGGAATTTACCAGGAACTCAAGATGAAGATTACATATTAGTAACAACAAGTTTAGATTCAATAATTAATATGTATAATGAAAAAGATCCAGAACAATCAGTTAAATTAAGAGGAATTTATGGTTCTCATAATATAGGAAATAAAAAAAATGAAATTTTATGTATGGATTTCTCAAGAAGATATAATAACTTTGCAACTGGCTCAGTTGAAGGAATTGTTAATATTTGGAATTTTGAATTAACTAAAATGGAAGAAACATGTTATATTAGAAATTATAGAAATTATAATGCAATTGTATTAAAATTTTTAGATCCTTTTCCTGCTTTAGCTGTTGGTTATTCTAATGGTTCAATATTTTTATGGGGAACTAATCCACATCCTCAATTAAATGGTCAATGCTTTTTTAGAACTATGAATTATTTCAGAAAAGAAAGTGGTTTTGTTCCTAATCCAATATCATCTTTTTTATTTTTTTATCATCAATTTGGGAAATTAGATGATAAAAAAGCAAAATATGTAGAAGAATTTTTATCAAATCCACCTGAGGATATTTCATTTGATGATGATCTATTAAATTATGATAATTCAAATGAAGAAATAAAAAATCCAAAATCATATTTACTTATTGGTGATGATAAAGGATTTTTAAAAATAATAAATTTACTTCCAATATTTAAAAAATATAAAATTGAAATAATGGAAGAAAAAACAATTTTATCAACATTTAATATATTAAAAACTGAAGAATTACATGCAGAAACAAGTTTAATTCATAATTTACAAAACGAAAAAAAATTCATGGGTCCATTTTATTCAGTTTATCCTAATTTAATAATTTTCGAAAGTAAAATTCACTCAGAAGAAATTGTTCATTTAACAAAAGTAGATGAACCATTTTCAATAATTTCAGTATCAAAAGATAGAAAAGTTAAAATTTGGGATATGAATATGGAAATAATTGGTGAAATTTATACTGGGATTAATAATATAAACTTATCACCTTGGAAATTTAAATTAGATTGGGAAACTTTAAAAAAAGAAGAAATGAAAGAATTTATTCAAATTGCAGATGAAGTTAATGTTGATTTTTCAATGTTGAAAAATTATAATAAAAATGCTCCAATTCCACCTGAAGATTTAGAAGAGGAAAAAAATGATAAGAAAATTTTATTTAAAACCCAAATTCCAATTAAGAAAAAGAGATTTATTAAAATTGAACCTAAAAAAATTAAAAATAATATTATTGAAGATGATGAAATTTTAAATGAATCATATGAAGGGAGATTTATTCAAGAAATGAAAAAAAAAATTGATGAAGATTTTTCTCCTCATGGTGAAGATATTGGAATGAATGAAATGAGTAGAAATGTAATTGATAGTGTTGCTTCTGGAAAAGATATTTTAGAATTATTTCAATCTCCTTTACATAAAAAAACTAAAAATTCTTCAACAACTTTACCTAAAGTTTCTTCTAGTATTAATTTAAGAGATAATCCTAATGATAGGAAAGAATTATTTATTGAGAAATTTATTAAAAAAAATGATGATAATATTAAAGATAGTTTAATTTTACCTTTAATTAAACATGAATTTAAAAGTAATGAAAATGTAAAATTTAGACAAGGGGAAACTGAAAAAATTTTGGCTTTTGAATATTATCAAAATAGTTATAAGGAATGTTGTAGAATTCATAGTAAAGAAGAAGGAATTAGTGGATTAAGGGCAAATTATAGGTTAATGTGGAATTTTGTTGATGGATATGGTAAAAGAAAAAAGAAGAAAAAAATTTCAAATAAAAAAAACCCATTAAATTATAAATAGTATATTTTTTTTTAATAAATAATTTATTTCAATATAAATATAATATAAATGAAAAATTTTTTTGAAAATATTTTTGATGTTTCTTCAATTATTGGAAGTGGATTTTTTATATATCAAACAGCAAAATTTTTTTCAAATTATAGATATTATTATACACCATATAATTATCGTTTAGAAAAAATACTTCCAAAAATAATAAGTACAAAAATAAATAATTCTGCTTTTGCGTTACAAATAAGTTCAAATAACCCAATTGAAGATCGTTATACTTTAAAAAAATTTACCTTAGAAAATTCCAATAATGCATTATTTATGAGTGTATTTGATGGTCACGGTGGATTTTCTTTATCTGAATATGCGAATAATAATATATTTAATTATTTTATTAATGCATATAATAAATTACCAAAATATTTAAATGAAGATGATAAAATTAAAAATGCTTTATTAAATTCTTTTTATAGAATTGAAAATGAATTTTATAATATTTCATATGAAAAATATTTATCTGGTGAAGGAAGAGAAGCCACTTTAGGTACCTGTGCTTTAATTGGGATTATATTTAATAATAAATTATATATTGCTAATTTAGGTGATAGTAAAGCAAGAATGTTTTCAATATATGAAAATGATAATAAAAGGTATTTAGTTAATAAATTAACAAAAGTTTTTAATGCTAGAAAAAAATATGAACAAGAAAGATTAATTAATTTATGGCCTCATGATAAAAATATTTTTAAATGTCATAAAAATAATCCTAAGGCCTGTTATGTTAAAGGAAGATTACAACCTACAAGAACTTTAGGAGATTTTCATTTAAAATTTCAAGAATTTAATGAACATATACAAACAAACGATAATAAAAATAAATATAAAAAAGAAATTGTTGATTTTGAGGGACCTTATATTAATTTTGTTCCTGAAATAAATGTTTATCAATTAAATGATAAAGACAAATATATTTTATTAGCAAGTGATGGATTATGGGATTTTTTGAAAAGTTCTGAAGTTTCAAAATTAATTAAACAATATGAAAAAAAAAGAAAGTTTAATAATGTTGAAAATATATCTTATAAATTATTAGATAATGTTTTATTTAAAGCTTCAGAGGAAGCAAATTTAAGTTTTAATCAAATGATTCAAATTCCAGAAGGTAAATTATTAAGAAAAATACATGATGATATAACAATGATTTTATGTTCATTAGACAAAATAAAATTTTAAATTAATAATTTAAATAAACATATATTTGTAAATAATATATTAAATTATTAATTTATAAAATCAATTAGATAGAATGACATTTAATAAGTTATTAAAAAATCTTTTTCAATTACTTCTTCAATAATATCTAAATCAATTACATTTCTAAAATTATTCATAATACCAACATAAATAAAAATCCTAGCAATCAAACTGGCTAATTGATCTTGAGAAACTAATTTTTGAGCATGAATCATTAAAGTTCTTTTTTCAAATTCTTCAAATTTTTTTTCTTTATATTTTTCAATTAATTCTTTACATTCATCCCAATGTTTAGCCATACCCATTGCAAAAGGTTTAAATGCCCTTTCATTGCTATGTAATAATTTATTTAATTCACTATTTTCTTCATTAATATCTAAATCTTCTATCTTATAAGTATCTAAAAAAAATATCCATTGATATAAACAAAATTCATCCATATTTGCAACTGATAATAACTCTATTAATTTATATCCTGAATTATCTAATTCTAATGAAGGATTTTTTCTTTTATTATTTGTAATATTAACAATTTCTGCAAATATAATTGGCCATAATGCACTTACCATTTCAATTAAATTTTCTCTTGAGAATCTTAAAAACATTATTCTTAACATTAAAAATATTTCACATTCTAAATTAGGATTTTCATTAAATCTAGTTATCATTTCTTTTATTTTTTCCATAATAATCATTAATTTAGAAGAAAAAGTATCTTTAGGACAAGAATAAATAATAAAAGATAATCTTCTCATTGCAATAATAATAAATTGTTCATTATTTTTTGAAAATAAACCAGTTCCTTGTGTCATTTTATCAGTTAAATCACTAACTAAATTAGTATAAGAACGAGAAAATTCACTAATAATATTTTTCCATAATCTTAAATTTTTCAATGACATATTAAAAAAATCACTTTCTAAAAAGAAATCAATAATCATTTGTCTACATGAAGCACAAGTTATAGATGCTGCATTTGTTATTAAACTATGTAAAAATTCAGTTGATAAATCAATATATATTTTATTTATTATATTTCTTTCATTCATTATTGAAAATAAATTTTTAACTAATATTTGAAAATATGGTGACATTTTATCTTGACGGAATATATTTTTCATTGTTGTATAAAATAATGAACTTAATGTTATAAAACCAATATTTCTATATGCAATTATTAAATCTTCATTTTTTATTAATGTTCCATTTTCTACATAATCATGTAATAAATTGTAATAATTTAATAAATAATCAGTATCATTTTTTATTGATGATACTTTTTGAATTTCTATTTTTTTACTTTCTTCTTCTTTTTTATCTGTTTCTTCATTTATTTTATTTTCTAATATAATATTTTCATTTACATTTATTTTTTTTTCGGAAATTATTTTTACTTTTCTTTTTGTTTTTGTTTCTATTTTTGATATATCTTTTCCATAAATTTCTATTGCAACTTTTTCATAAACTGAAGGAGGTAAAGGTGTAATTATTTGACATGATTCTTCAAAAATTGAATCATATTTATTACAAATACATAAATCTAATAATTTATTAAATAAATTTACAATTATCACTTTTAATTTTTTTTTAATTGAAGAATCAGTTGTAATTTCATTAACAGGTAATTTATATAATACTAAATTAATAATTTCATATAACCAATATAATGTCATAGGAGATTTTGATTCAATCATCATATTGATAAATGTAATTAATTCATTCCACATTTCAACTAAAATTTTACTTTCAAATTTTGTATTTGAATTATTATAATTTAAAAATGCATAAACTAAATGACAAATTTTTGCTTCATATATACATTGAGATTTATTTAAATAATAAGGATAAATATCTTTTACTCTATTTTTAGATCTCTTAATATCTTTAATTTTATTAATATCAATATTTTTATTGATTACTAATAAAAATATTTCAATTGGAATATCTAATTTTTCTAAAATCTCAATCATTGTCAATTTATATTGTTTATCTTGAGCAATATATTTATTATTTTCATTTTTAAATAAATCAATAAAATTTTTCATAAATTCAATAGGATATTTAATAAAAATATTTCTAAGAATAATAATAATTGAATCTTTTAATTGTTCATTTTGTCTGAATAATAAAGAATTATTTTTTTTTTGATATTCACTAAAAGAGAACTCTTCAAATGAATTTGCTAACATACCAAATTCATTAAGACAAAAATCTTTTGAATTTTTCATTCCAGAATCATTAATCCAAACAGTACAAAAAGATGCAATAACATCTTGTAATATATCAATTATTTGAATACCAATTTCTTGATTTTGTTCTAAATTTTCTTTATTTTTTGAATCATTATTTTTTCCACTACTTCCAAAAAAACCAAATATTGAAAAATTTGATGTTGATTGATTAAATATTTCTTTTTTACATTCTAACCAATTTATTTTATAAGGTGATAAATCTGGATTAGTTATATTTAAAAAATGAAATAAAATATTTTTTAATCCTTTAATAATAACATTAACATCATTTTCATCTAATTGTTTAAAATCTTTATATTGTTCAATATAATTTTTTACAATGAAATATTTATCATCTTCTTTTAATTGCATTGAATTAAGTTTATTTTCAGTTGTTGGAATAATATTATATTTAATTCTACTTACTAAAAAATCTGTTGTTGTATTAATTAATCTTTTTGCAATTTTTAAATTAGAATTTTTATCAAGAATATTACTAAAAATTGGTAAACAACTTTCAACAAAATTAATAAAATACCCCCTAACAAAAATATAATTTATTTGAATTCCTGAAACAATACAATTTAAAAATTTACTATTATTAAAAATAGAAACAGTATCTTCTTTAAAGTTTAAATGTTCATCTTTAGTACTTAATAATAAAACTTTTAATAAATTTATTAATTGGACTTGCATAACTTCATCATTAGTTAATAAACTTTCATGTAAAATATTTAAAACAGGATCAACAATTAATTTAGCAATATTCATAACTCTACTTTTAGGTTCAATAAAACTTAATAAAAATTCTAAAAATTCACAAGATGCAGCATTAACAGAAAAATTTTCTCTATAAAAACTTTGAGAAATACTTTCTATAAATTTCCCTTGAATAAATCTTAAACTAATACTTACTAATAATTCTAAATAATGTTCAATTGAAATTGATCTAGTAACACTTTTTAATTCTCTTCCAAAATCATCCATATAAATTAAATCTTTAGTAACTAATTTATTAACAAAATGATTAACAGCAACTTCAGGAACATTAATAATAATATTTTTTAATTTTCTAAAAGCTTCAATTATTCTTCTATTATCATATTCTTTAGTAAAATATAATTGTTTTTTAAATGAAATATACCATTTTGTATCTCTATCAAGAAGTACTTTTAATAAAGGATCAATAATTTTACTAAATTGATCTTTTGCTTCACTTAACCATGATTTTGATAAGTGACGAAGAAGGGGATGTTCATGATCTAAATAATCTAACATTTTAAATATACATTCTCCATTTTCAAAAAATATTGTTTTTGGATAAAATTCACTTGTTAATTTCCAAAATTGAGTAAATTTCTTTATTGCGTTAACATTTTGTTCAATGTCATTTATTGTAAAAGTATTACTTATTGTATTTTGAAAAACATTTTGTTCAATCATAAAAAATTTTATTAATAAATCTACAACTGGTTTTTGATGATTTTGTTCTTCTATTAATAACCATAATTTTGCCATTGATAATTCAATACAATTACTATTAACATGTGTTTGATAAATTATATCTTTTAATAAATCTTTATCAATTAATTCTTCTGATATTTCATCAGTTCTTAAATATGCTTTTATATTATCATAAATTATATTTTCTGATGTTACAATAAATAAATCTAATAAATAATAAATTCCTGAAAGTGATAAATCAATATTTGTACTAAATATTATTTTTTCTAAATAAAAAATCCATTCTGGAATATCAGTTGATTTATTATTTATATATTCTTGAATAATTAATGATAATTCTGTTGCATGTTTAAATATTTTTATATCATCTCTTGATATTTCTTCATTTTCTAATATTACTTTACATATTGTAATATATGTTTGTTGATATAAAAGAATATTTTCACTAAAAAAATCTATTAATTCTTCATTTTTTTTATTTTGTTTTAAAATATATTGAAGAGAATTTCCTTGTGTAGATGAAAATTTTATTTCTCTTACTATTAAATTTGTAGTTTTTTCAATAAAAGGAACATCTTCTGAATTTATTCCTAATTGAAGACTTTTTGTTAATTTAAGTGATAACATTATTATTGGACGAATATTATTAAAATCTTCTGTTGATTTAATTGAATAAATTTGCAAACTTCTTAATAAAGATGAAATTATTGGAATATAAAATTTTATTTTTTTATCTCTTTTTTCTAATTGAACATAAAGTAAACAAAAATTTAAAACTCTAATAATAGAATCAAGATCATTTAAAACATTATTTTCTAAATTATCATTTTCTTCATTGTCATAATTATTATTTATATTATTATTAATATCAGAATTTTTATAATTTGAAACAATTATACTTAATTTTTTCCCAAGTGAACTCCAAAGACAATCTAAATAACCAGGATCATACGAATAAAAATTTTTTATTTTCAAAATAATTTCATCTTTAGGTGATTGATTAGATTTTTCCCAATAATTTTCAATAGCATTAATAATATTAATAGAAATAGGTTCTAAAATATAATCAACTAATCTAACTTGTTGCTTAAATAATTGATCAGTAATTTTAATTCCATTAATTAAATCATCTTGATATTTTAAAATATTTTTATTACTAAAATCAAAAATTTTATTTAATGATTTAATAAGTAATTGAATCATATATTTAACATTTAAATCTTCAACTTCTAAATCATCTTCTTGTCCTGGTCCCATTAACCAAATTAATAATCTTCTTGTTGTAGAATAATCATTTTTAATTAATAATTTTAAACCAGAAATTAATAAATTTATTTTTTCATCTTCATTAAAAATTTTATTATTAATTGGAAAATGTGATATAATAAAATCCATAGCAATTCTTTGTGGAATTAATTCACTATCTTCAATTAAAACTTTCAAAGAATTTAAAACTAAAATTGAATAATTTGGATAATGATTTTTTTTAATTTCTTCAATTGCTTCATCATCATTTTCAATTTCTTTATAAATAGGAATAATTTCATTAATATATTTAATACAAGGTAATCTTAATTTATTATTTCTAAAAATAATATCCCATAAATAACCAAAAAATTTACTCTCACCAACTTTATTTCTACTTTCTTTAAAAATTTCTTTTAAATTCTTTTGCATAGTTTCATTTTGTTCATCTAAAGCAGGTAATATACTTGCAATCATTCCAGGTAAACATAAATTAAATTCTTTTTCTTCTAAAGTTAAATAATGTTTTTTAATAATTTCATTAAAAAATTTAATTTTATTTTGTATTGAAGCATAAGCAAAAAAAGGGAATAAACCAGAAGAATATAAACCTAAATCTTCACCTAAAATGTTATTATTATTTTTTTTTATATTATCATATAACATTGAATAAACGTCTAAACATGTTTCGTGAACTCCTGCTGGAAGATTTGGATTTAAACATTGTGCTAAACGCTTTGCTAATGTTATTTTATCTGTTAAATTTCCCATATTTGATGAGGAGTATTTAACTAAGTTTTCTTTTAAATTTTTTAATATTTGAATTAGGTCTGACCATTCTTTTGCATTGTTAAATTTTAATAGTATTTTATTAGTTAATTTTTTATCAAATTTATCCATATTTAATATATTATTTATAAATTTAAAAAATGTTTAATAAAATAAAAAAATAAACTGTTTTTGTTTTATTATAAACATGGTTAAAGAGATTATAATTAATTCATTATAAGAAAATCTTATTTTTAAATAAAACTTCTTTCTTTTTTATTAGATAGATGCCTAATATATATAAATAAAATTTGTTAATTAATAAATTAGTATATTTCTAATTTGTTTATTTATAGATATTCATATTAAGTTATTATTATTATTAGTCTTATATACAAAATAGAATTACTAATAATAACTAATATGAAAAAGATATTTTGTTATTAAAACTTACTTTTCTTAGAGTTCGATTACAATTTAATTTTTTTGATGTTGTTTTTTTTAATATTGGTTTAATTTGATTTTGATTTCGATTTTGATTTTTTTCATTTTCATTCATAATTTCATTTGATAAATTTGAATTTGTTAAAGAAATACTATCAAAACTATTTAATCTTTTATTTCTTTTTTTAATTTCAAAAATGCTTTCCCAAAATTTAGGATTGAAATCATCTTTTATATAATTATTTTTTTTAAATCTATAAATCATATTTTTATGAATTAAATTATAAAAATTTCCTTTACTATCAGTATCAATTTCATATCTTGGATCAATAATTGCATTATTATTAATAATAAAATTTACTCGATATATTCTTTTTATAACTCTTAAATTTGTTAATGGAAGAAAAAAACATTTTAAATATTTACAATATTTAAAAATAATTTCTTTACTCTTTGTTCCATTATTATATATTTTACATTTAATTAAATTTTCACCAATTATATTATTTTCATAATTATTTAATTTTTGCAAATTTTTTGACAAATCATAAAAAAATATATTTTCACAATTATATATTGAATTAATAGATTTTCTAACTAAGAAACCTTTTATATTACTTTGAATTTTTGATATTAAGATATATCTTTTTTGAATAATTTTTTGAATTAGATTTTCCTTTTTAACTTTAATTAATTCTAATTTATTTTTTAAAAAATTAGAAATCTTTTTTGCATTATTTTTACGTTGTTGAAGAATTTTTAATAATATATATTCTTTTATTTCTTTTTTTTCTTCTTCATTATATTTTATAGTTTTAATTTCTTTATAATTAAAATCTTGAGAAAAAGAATAATAAATATTATCAATTTCTTTGAAATTTTCTAATTTTTTAATTTGATTATAACTAAATCTTCTAATTATATGAATTGTAGTTGGTCTTTGATTTAAAACTTCAAGATCATTTAAAGAAAATGAATTATAAATAGTCAATTGAGAATCATATTTTGATTTAATTAAATTTTCAATTGACATTATAAATTAATATTAAATATTATTTTTATGTTAAATCATCAAAATATTAAAATAAAAATTAGGAAAAGAGAAATTGAAATAATAATAGTTTTAAATTCAAATTTAAAAAACAAATTGAATAATTTAAAAAATTTATATTTAAGAATAATATTGAAATTTATTTACTTTTTTCATAAAATAATTCAGGAGGTAATTTTTGTAATAACATTCTAGCTTTTCTCTTCCATTTTTTAATCTTAGTTGGATTTTGAATAATTTCGTATTTCCCACTTTTAATCATATTAATTTCTTTTTGTTTTCTTTTTCTTTCAATTCTCTTTCTTTCATCTTTTACTTTTTTCACAATTTCATTTTTTCTTTCTTTCAATTCTTGTCTAAGTGCTTTAATTTCTTCATATTTTTTTTTTCTATTTTCAAAATTAGAACTAATAGCATGAATTCTTTTCCCTTTAACAACATCTTTTAATTTCAAATTAGTTGGTTTTTTCATTATTATGAAAGAAAGATAATAAATAAAAAAAATAATATATAAAAAAATTAAAAAAAATAAAAAAAAACATCTTTAAAATTTTAAATAACTGAAAAAAAATGTCAAATGATCAAAACTCAAACACACTTCAACTCCCTCAAATAAATCACTACTTTGCAAAAGAATTAGAATTTTATAAATTAAAAAAATTAGACAAACATCTTCGTCGTCGTCAATTTGAAGAAATGCAAACTCACACAGAACCAGCATTAACAAACGAAGACAGAGCTGATTATATAAAATTATACAATTCAATAGAAACAAGTAATGATATTGATTGATTAGAAAAAGATTATAATAATCCAATATATGAAAATAATGATTTTCAAAAAACAAGATATAATGATCCAGCATCATTTAATATTTTTTATAATAAATTACATAGAGATAATGAAATTTTTCGTAAAGGTGCAAATACACTTTCAACACCTTCTTTTAATTTTATTAGAAATACTATAAAATATAGAATTGTTCCTAATCCAATTGGTGTTATTAAGAGAAAAGGTGATATTTCAAAAGTTGAATTAAATAATAAAAGAGTTGGTGATAGTTATATTCAATGTTTAACTAATTCACTTTCTATTGCTGAACATATTTCTGAACTTGATTTAAGTAAAAATCGATTAAGTGATATTTCTTTTATACCTTTATTTAATACTATTATTGGTAATAAAATTTTATTAGGAAAGTTGATTTCTTTAAATATTTCTTATAATAAAATGGGATTTACTGGAGCAGAGATTTTGAAAAAGTATTTAAATGATCCTCTTTGTTCTTTGGAAACTTTGAATCTTGAAGGATTAAATTTAGGTAATACAAATATGAGGAACGTAATTAATGCTATTACTAATAGTTTATATGCAAAAATTAAATATTTAAATATAGGGCAAAATAATATTGGAGATGATGTGGCTCAAAATTTATCTACTTTAATTAATAAAAGTTATAATTTAGATGTTTTGATTTTATATCAAAATCAATTTAAAAATTATGGTGCTGGATTAATAATGAGTGAAATTAAAAAGCATCCTAAAATAAAAATTTTAGATTTATCATGGAATTCAATAGGTGATAATTTAAATGAAGAAATACCTTCATTAGTTGAATTACAAAAATCAAATCCAAATAAAAAGTTTAAAAACGCATATTTATATGAATTACAATTAACTGGAAATTATAGAAAAGCAGGAAATTTAGCACCTGTTAAAAAAAATGTATCATATTTTACAAATCAATTATGTGATTTATTCCATAATAAAAAAACTCAAATGTTACATTTAGACATATCTTATAATAATATAGGAGTAGTTGACGCAACTGCAATAAGTGAACATATAAAAGACAATCATACAATTTTAGGAATTCATGTTGATGGAAATGATATGACAGTAGATGAATTAGGATTCGTTTTCCCTGTTGATAAAAATAATTATAAAGAAGATCATTTTGCAAATAGTCAAATTTTCTATAGAATTGGTCACGATCACCCATTAATAAAAACAAATATATTAAATGTTCAAAAACTAAGAGGAAAAAATAATTGTTGGATATGTGAAGGATGGAAAGAAATAAAATTCCAATATAAACCGCATAGTAATGAAGGTAATATTAATTCATCTGTGGTTAAATTATATTTAAGTTTTGAAGGTTTTAAACCTTTTGATACTACATTAAAAAGAGAAGGATTTGTTTGTTATAGAATGTGTCCTCCAGGTATATTAAATTATTATTTGACTTTAAATGATATTCCAGTTGATAATTATGGTACAAATAAAACTACAGAATTGAAAGAAGCTATTATTCATACTCAAAGTATAAATGAAGATGATGATGATGATGATGAAAATGATAGAGAATTAAAACAATTTATTATTACTAAATTAGGAGAAACTAAAGTTGAAATTAATCCTGATGTTATTTCATATCCTGATTATATTAAACAATTTAAAAATTGTATTCCACGTCCTGAAAAAATTAAAAAGATTAAAAAAAGACCTAGAACACCTTGGACTTTTCCTATTTCAATTTGGGCTTATTATCGTTATCGTTATGAAGGAGAAACTGATGATTTAATTTATGATGCTTTTGAATTTGATTATGCAAGAGGACAATATAGTAAGGATAAAGATTTAACTGACGAACAAGAAGTAGAATTAAAAAAAATATTGAGAAGTCATTGGAAAAAAATTTTAGATACATATAAAAATCTTTCTGCATATTTAGGTTGGAAAGTTTGGCAAATAGGTCAAAATCAAATAACAGAATTTGCATCAAATTGTCCTGGTTTACTCGACTCTAAATATTTAATAAATGATGTTTTGGTAAAAGTAACTGAAGTAAAGAGTAATTTATTAGATAAAGAAGAAAGAAAAAGAAACCCAAATGTCCCAGATAATATAATAAGACATCAATTTATGATGCTTTTAGTAAAAGTTGCAAAAGATAAATATTTCAGAACAAAACAAATGTCATCAATAACAGAAGCATTAGAATATTCCTTTAAAAACCACTTCGATTCATATTTAAACCAATTCGATAATCACAAATGGAGAATGGAGCGTTATTATAATGAATTTACAGATAATGTTATAAAAGCCTATATCCCAATATTTGATGCAGTATTCTATAGTAATGCCCCAATAAAAAAAATAGGAAATAAAGACTCTCATTGGATGTGGCTTGATGAATTTACAAATATATGTACAGCATTAATGGATGCTGATTTCCCAGTAAAAGATATTCCTGTAATTTATAATTTATCAATGAGGACAAAAGTAAATGAAATTGATTCAGATATGCATTATAATATGCAATTTCCTGAATTTTTAGAAGCTTTCGCAAGATTTGCTGATAAATTAAGTCCTATTCCTCCTGGTGAAGATAAATTAGCTTGGAATATGAAAATGAGACAAGAACAAGATTTATATGTTAAGATTGAAAGTTTAATTCCTGGTTTGACTAAATTAATTAAGGGAGATTATAGATATGTTAAAGATAAGTTCCCTATGCCACAAAGAGATGAAGATGGCTATTTAATTATAGATTATGAAAGTCCATTTTATAAAGGGAAGTTACCTATGCCTAGAAAAAAAAGAAAAAGAACAACCAGAATTGTTCCTGCTAATTAACTTAGTTTTTAATAAATGATAATAATTTATTGTTTTAATTTTGTATTGTATATTTTTGGTTATTTTTAAAAAAATATTGTTTAAGAGATTTTTAAATGTATAAGAATATATATTAATAAAATTTTTTAATAGTTTAGTTTTTTAGTTTTTCATTCATTATTTAATTATATAATAATTTTTTAGATGTGAAATTCTTTTATAATATATAAAAATAAATGTGAATCTAATTTCTATAACAAAAAATTACCTTTAATAACTTAAAATTAATAATCATCATTTTCATCTTCATCTGAGAAAATGATAATTTCTTTATTTTTACATTTGACAAGATTAGAATATGTACAATTTAAATCGGTTTCTTCTTCATTTAAAAGTTGTTTTTTATTTATATTATCTTTTAAAATATCAGACTCACTAGAAGTACTAAGACTAGATTTACTATTTTTTTTTTCAATTTTCTCAATAAATCCCCTAACTTTATTTATAAATTTGGATCTTTTTTCATTTAAAATTTTATCAAAAGTTTTTTTTTTTGAAGTCCATTCAAATATATTTCTAAGTTTAGAACAAAATTCAGAAACTTTCTTATAATTATATATAGTATTACATGAACTATCTTGAATTAATAACACAGGAATTATAATATCATTCAATACTTTTTTATCAATTAATCCCATAAAAACAGGAGAAAATAAAAAACAACATTTAATTAAATTATTCCTACAAATATTTAATGCTGAAACTGCTCCTATTTCTCTTCCAATTACAATGATATTTTCAACTGAATATTTAAAATATTTTATAATAGAATTTATTATAATATTTGAATTTGATATAAATTTGTTTTTGTCAATTTTACCTAAACTTCTACCATAACCTGAATAATCAAAAGTCATAAAATCATGATGAAATTGAATTGTGAAATCAATTAATGATGGAATTATTTCACCTAAATCCCTATTATTTTCATGACAATAAAGGATTAATTTTCTATTAATATTATCAGAAATATTTTTGTTTTTTAATAAAGCAATAATTAATCCTGTTTCTTTATTAATATGAATATAATAATTTTGTAATGAAATAAAATGAGGAATATTTTTAAAATCAAAGTTTTTATATTCACAAGTTATTTGAGTAATTTTTAAATCATTATCTTTTTTTAAATAATCTTTTAAATTCGTATCATATGAAGGATTAGGTGATTTTAATAATATTGTTCCACCATGTTCGTCTAAATATTTTGAATTTCCTGAAATGCACATTTTTATAAAATAAAAATAAAATAAAATTTTATAACTTATATAAAAATACATAATTATATTATATTTATTTTAATAATTAATTAATCAAAAAAAATTAATGAAACTATAAAATTAAATTTAAATGAAAATGTTTTTTAAATTTTTTGGTTGTTCTAGAGCAAGAACTAAACATTTATCATCAGTTGCATTATTAAAAGATAATGATACAAATACTCAAAAATTAGATAAGTCATTTAATATTCAAAATAAAAATAATGGTATTCATATTAAAATAAAAAGTCAAAATATTTATACAATTCCAGAAGTTAGTATTGATAATAAAGATAATAATAAAAATTTATATGGATTTAATTTAAATGATGATATAGAATATGATGAATTATTGTTATCAAATGATTCACCTTTAATTTGTTCATATGAAATAAATAAAATTAAATTTTCAAAAAAAGGATTAATTGAATTATTTAATGAATTAATAAAATTAGATGATTGGAAAAATTATTGGAAAAAAGATAATTTTACAATTGATATAAGAGATAAAGGTTCACCTATAAATAATGAATTTTATTTAATTAAAACTGTATATACTTTAAAAAAATCTGAATTAAAAAATAATAAATCAATTGAATATTTCATTAAATTTATTTATGGAAATAAAATTAGGCCAGTTTGGGATACACTTCTAAAAAATTTAGAAATAATTGATGGAGAAATATATAAAAATTATATTATTAATACTTGGGCCAAATCTCCTATTTTTTTAATTCGTGAAAGAGATAGTGTTGAAAAAAGATTTATTTTTAAAACCAATGATATAACTTATATTTTCTCTACTTCTGTTCCTTTTAATATTTTTCCTCAAAAAAAAAATGTTGATAGGATTATAAATTATATTAATTTTTTTAAAATCTATGAAGATGAAGAAAATTATTATTTTTTTAGTATGAATCAATCTGATTTTAAAATGAAAATACCACAAATTATTTTAAATATTACTCTACCAATGACTATTAAAGATTGGTATAATAATTTAAAAAATGCTTGTAATAATTATAATATTATTGATAATAAAATTGAAGTTATTAATAATAAAGATGAAAATTAAATTAATTTTATTTATTAAATTTTTAAATATTATTTAAGTGTTAATAAAAGTTGTTTAATAAAAAAAATAATTATTATTGTTTATTTATAATTTAGAAAAAAATAAAAATTTTGTTTTTCAAATCTATTAAATAACAAAAATATATATATCTTATAAATTTCAATCTCATTTATGCTGATAATACAATTGATTAAAATTATAATTATATAATATTTTTACATATGAATAAATATTATATTTGTAAAATATCATATTCTTGATAAATTAAATATTTATATGAACTTTATAAATTTTAATTTTATCAAGATATTTTAAATTAATATTATCTTCATATCATACAAAAATAATTATTTAATTATTATTATATTAATATATATGTAACCATTGATTATCACTTAAAGATTCAATAGTAATTCTATCATCAGGGTTTCTTATTAAACAATTAAGAATAATATTTTGAAATATTTTTTCATCATTACTCTCAAACTTACATATAGAATTACCAAATCTAATTTTTTGATATTTTATATTTTTCAAAATTTTTTCTTTCAATTTACTATCATCATCAAAAGGTAATTTATTATATTTTATATAATAAAGAATAATTCCTAAACTCCATATATCAATTTTATAATTATAATCATCATAATAAGTTAATTCAGGAGCCATATAATTTGGAGTTCCAAATTGTCCACTACAAGTTTCATTAATTAACATAATTTTACTTAATCCAAAATCTATTAATTTTATATTCAAATTATTTATATTATTATTATCATATTTTACCATTACATTTTCAGTTTTTAAATCTTGATGAATTAATCCTATTTTTTTCATAAAACTCAAAGCACTTATCATTTCATATGAAATTCTTTTTATAATATTTACATTCATATTATTTTTATTACATAATATAAATTGAGTTAAATTTTGAGGTACATATTCATATATACAACAAATATTTTCACAATTTTCATATAATTCAATTGCTTTAATTATATTTTCATGATTAATATGTGTTAACATATTAAAAAATAAAATTTCGTTTTTATATGAATTAACTCTTCGATTGTAATTTATTTCTTTTTTGTTGATTATTTTTACTGCTAAAATCTCACCTGTTTCATTATTAAGTGCTTTATATACTTTTCCAAAACCTCCTATTCCTATTATTTCTTTTAATTCATAATTTTTTGAAAATGTTGAATATAAATCTTTACTTGAAATTTTTAATAAGAAATTTTCATATTCAAAATTACTGTCAAAAAATAATTTAAAAGCATTATTTTTTGAATTACTAAATTTTGCAATTATATAAATTCTTTGATAATTTTTTTCTTTATGTTTAACATTTGATAAATTTGTTTCAATAAATGAATATCTTAAATCAATAATTTGATTTACTATTCCATCAGAATAAGTAACAATAATATTATCAATAATATCAATTTCTTTTTCAATAAATTTTTTTTCATTTTTTGAATAAATAAATGCTTTAATAAATTTATTAATTGGAATTTGAATTATATTTTGAGATGAAATTAAAGATGATTTATTTGGAGTAATTAAATGTAAAAATTGATAATCATCTTCACATTGAGTAGAAGAATTTCCAGTAATAGTAATATTATCACATTGTTGTAATAATAAATTATTCATTCTAAGATTTGAATAACTTTTACTAGTTTGTAATTTCATATTATTATCTGAAAAATCTAATATTTTATTTTTATTTGAAATATCTTCTTCATAAAAATCTTTTGTTTTAACTTTGTGATCATTCATAGTTAAATCATTAAAAAATAAATCATCTTTTTCTTTTTTTAATGAATTAAGGTATAATTTAAAATGTTTAGTAATTTTATCTTCTAAATTATTATTTTTCAATTCATTTTTAATAATATTATTTTTTATTTCATTACAAAATAATTCATTTATTAAAAAATCATTAAATGGTTTTGTATTTTCAATAAAAAAATTTATTAAATAAAATAAATCTGAATTTCTAGAATTTAATTCTTCCCATTGTAAAAAACTCATATTTTCTTTTAAATTTAAATTATTAATAACCTTATTTAAATAATTGAAATTATTTGAATAATTGATTAAATGGAAATTAAATAAAATTATTTTAATATTTTCACAATAAATTAATTGTTTTTCATCAGGGGAAAAAATATTAAAATATAATTTCATTTTTTCTTTATTACCACTGCAGTATAATTTGAAAATAATTTCATTAAATTGAACTTTAGAAATTCTATTTTCAAAGGGGATTTTTAATGCAGAAAAAATTAACTTAAAAATTATTTCTGGATATTGAAAAAATATTCTCATTGTTTCCATAGAAATTTTTTCATCTTTTACTTTATTATTTTCAACTCTTTCATATAAATCATCAAATATTAAATTAAAATATTTAAATAAGGCTTTTTCATTTATTTTTTTTGTTTTTAAAAAATCTTCAAAATTAATTCTAGAAGACATTTATATATTAACTTTTAAATTATCATATTTTATTCTCCTATTTTGATAAAAAAAATATTAATAATTAATTTTTATAGAAAAATAATAATATGATAACAAATTCAATTTCAGATTATATAAGTAAAAATGGTAATAAAGTAGATTTAAATGGAATTGATTTAGAAAATAAAAATAATTATTATCTTTTAGAAAATTTATCAAAAAATTATTCAGAAATAACAGAATTAAATGTAAGTAATTGTAATTTAAAGTCTTTTCCAAAAGAATTAATGGAATTAAAAAAAATATCAATATTAGATATAACAAATAATGATTTTAATAATTTTGAAGTCTTGGTAGAATCACTTACAATATTTAATAATTTAACAGATTTAAAAATTGATTTGATAAATCAAAATCAAGTACTTTTAATATTAAATCAAATACCTACATTAATTTTATTAAATGGAAAAAGTACAAAAGATACAATTTCAATTATAGATATAGAACAAAAAGATATTGAAGATTTATCATTAGAAAATGAATTTCCTTTATTCAAAGAAATAGTAAATAAAATTAATTCCATTGAATTAAAAGAAAATTTTCAAAATACTTTCGAAAAAAAATTTTCTGAAGAAACGGAAAAAGTAAAATTAAGTTTAAAGAATAATATTCCTCTTTATATTTATGCTAATATAATAATTAAAAGTAAATTTAAATTATATAAATATTTAAGTGAACAATATATAGAAAAATTAAATGAAAAAAATAAAGAAATTGCCTCATTATTATTTAATAATATTTTTAATTGTGGTGAAAAATTAATACAAATAATTGATTTAATTTATCCTAAAATTGAAGAAAAATATGAATCTTTAAGAAGTCAATTAGAAGATGCTTTAAAACTTTCAGATAATAGTGTTGAATTTGAACAAAAATTGAAAACGGTTACAAAAGAAAAAGATATTTTATCAAATGAAAATAATTTAATACAAAATAAATTAATTTTATTAGAAAATGAAAATAAATTAATGAGTGAAAAATTACTTAATAATGCTAAAGAAATTTATCAAAAAAATAAAAATATTTCTCCTATTAAAGAAATAACTGATAAAAATAACAATATAGATAAAAATTCTTTATTAAATATAAATAATAATTTTTTACCTATAACTCCAAAAGTTTTATCATTAAAATATGCAAAAGAAATTATGAATGAAATATACAATAATAAAATAATTTATGATAAAAAATGTAATGAAAATAAATTATCAAGAGAAACAATGGAAGAATATATGTATACATATTTATCTAATAAATATGGATTAAAAAATTTAATAATTGAATGGGCTGCTGCAATTATAAATGCAATAAAATTATATAGTAATAGAGATATTGAAATTAATTTATTTGGTAAAATATTAAGAAATGAACTAGATGAAGAAAGTAGATTTATCTTAGATCAATTAAAAAATACTATATTAGAATTAATTGAATATTATTTAAAGTCAAAAAATCCTTTAAAATCTAAAACATATTTAAAAAAAATGTTGAATAATAAAAAGGAAGGTTTATTAAAAGAAGAAGAATGGAGAGGAATTATTTATTGTATTTTTCCAAATGAAGAAGCACAAATAATAGAAAATAAAATTTTATTATATATTCAAAAATTAAATGAAAAAAATGATAATAATTTATATTTTATAAATGAAAATAATACTAATAATAATTATCTTTTTTCAAATAATTCAATAAATTTTAATTTTAATAATTCTTTTTCTTTATCAAAGCCAAAAAATAAATTAACAAGAGAAGAACTATTCAATTTAACAAAAAATAAAGAAGAAATGAATATTTCATATAATGATTTTATTAATATTATTGGTAATTATCAAATAAGAAATAGAGATAAATATTTAAAAAATTTTGTTGATTTATTCAGAAAATTTGACACTAACAATGATGGGATATTAAATGAGAATGAATTTGTAGATTTAATAAAATCAATACCATATTGTCAAAAAAATATTGAAATAAACATATTTAAATTTCTATCAATTGTTGACCCTTTTAATAATAAAAAAATAATTTTTAGTGATTGTGTAAAATTATTTAGTATGGAAGATTTAAAGGAAAATGAAAAAGAAAATTCTGAAAATACTAATTTATTAGATAAAATATGTCTTAATAATAATATATAATTTTTTATTTATTATTTTTTTCATAATAAATCAAATAAATAAAAATTTTGAAAATAAAAATTTTCAAACTAATATTTTATATCAATTAATTTTATATATCAGAACTTTTATCTTCATTAAAATTTTCATTTATATTTGGATGGTGTATATTATAAAATCCAGATGCTTTTTCTTTTATAATTTGAATACCATTTTCAGCTTTATTTTTCATATTTTGAAAAATTTCAGAATGTGTAATTTTCTCTTTTTTCTCATATAAATAGTCATTAGCTCTATTTAATTTTTCATCAATTTTATAATCTTTCATTTTACTTTTAATTTGAGAACTAACACTATTAATAACTTTCCCCATAGAAAAAATAACATTATTCCAATCTTGTCCAATAGTATTTTGTGTTCTATTTCCAATATAAGGATTATTAAAATTATTATTTTCAGACATATTATTATTAATATTATTTAAATTATTATTCATATTATTTATTCCATAACCAATTTTTAACATTCCTTCTTCTAAAGAAGGTTTAGGAAAATTAATTATTAATCCATTAACTTCATTATATAATAATTTCCTATAATAATCTGCAATTTTAGTATGATATTTATATATAATTGTATCTTTTAATTTTGGAATATTATATTCAGTCATCATATTATTAAATCTCATATTTCCTCCTTTTTTAATAAAATTAATATCATTATCATCCCATAAATCTGCTTCTATTGATTTTACTATTGAAATATTATTATTAAATGTTTTATGTATTCTTGCACATTTTGAACAAATAAATATCCCATTATTAACTGATGACCAACGAGGATTTTTTTCTTCACAATCTGCACAAATGTTATTTCCAAATTGCTCTAATAAAATTAGTAAATCTGGGTGACTGAATTCTGAATCTTCCATTTATTTATAATATGATTATAATTATTTTTGAATCCATTTTATTTTATTTTTATTATAAAAAAAATTTAAAATAAATTTAATGTATTTTTTAAAATTAGAAATTTTATTCATTAGTCTATAATATTTATTAATATTTTTTATTAAAATGTAAAAAGATTATGCATCTAATTATTATTTAAACTTAAATTAATATATACTATTTTAATACAAAATGGGGGACTTCATCATTGAAATTCCTTTAAACTCAGATAATGATTTTTATTTTTTATGTCATTATTGTAATTTATTAAAAAAAAAGGAAGAAATTATCACTTGTACAATTGATAAATGTGAACAAAATTATTGTTCAAATTGTATAAATTCATATTTTAAAAATTCATTTAATCAAATTAAAGAAGAATCAGAAGAAAATGGATGGATTTGTTATAAATGTCTAAAAATATGTAATTGTGAAAAATGTAATTCAATAAAAGGAAATTATATAAATAATAATCAAATTAATGAAGTAAATGATATAATTGATGTTAATAAAAAAATATTAAAAAAAAAAAATAAAAAAAAAGAAAATAAAAAAAAAGTAAATCAACAAAAAAATAAGGAAAAAATATTTTATACATTTAAAGTCAAAAAACAAAAAAAACCTTTATTTTTTAGTCAAAAATATAGTTTAAAAGAAATAAGAAAAAGTAGAAGACAATATATTTTGATACCAAAATCTTCAGAAGAAAAAATAACAAAAGAAAGTGGAAATGATGAATTTTTAATTAATTCAATATATAATGGATATAAACCAATGATTGATATAAGTGAAACTAAATTTCCTTATATGCCTTCACAAAAACCTATTATTTCTAAATTTGAATCACAATTAATAAAAATTGCAAGAACTTGTGAACATTTTTATAGACATAAATGTAAAAATGATTATTTTAGAAAAACTTGTCTTATTTGTAAAAAAAATGAACATCACACCAATGAACTAATTAGATTTAAAAATTCAAAAGATTTTATGAATTATTTGAGATATCTTTTTATTTGTATGGAAAATGTTTTAAATTATAAAAGTGATATATTTAATAAAAATAAAGATGAATTTATGGATTATTTTACTTATTTTGAAAAAGGATTAATTAAATGGGGATTTAAAAATCCAAAAGTTATTTGTAAATTATGTATTTTTGAAATACTAAATAAATCAAATTCATTAAATTTTTTCCAAAATAATATTCAAGATTCAAGAATTGAACAATTAATTGATAGTGATGATTCTATAAATGAAGAAGAAATAATAAAAGATAAATCAAATATAATAATAAAAGAAGATTTAATAGAAGATATGAATAAATTATTTCAATTATTTTTTCAAAATATTTCTGAATTAATTTCCAATATTATATTTTTAAATAAACTACATTATATAAAAGTGGATTCTTTAAATCAAACAGATATTCTAAATTATAAAGAACAAATTGAAGTTAAATATAATCAAATTGAATATAATTATAAACAATTATCTCAATTTTTTCTAAATTATTTACAATTAATTAATCAATTCATAACAAAGATATACTCATCAAAATCTAGTAAAATATCAAGTTGTCAAAATTTAAATTCTCTATTAAATTTTAAAATTGAAGCCAATTATTTAAATCAAAATTTTTTAATTGCCTTTGAAAAATTTAAAAGGATTTATCAAAAATTTATAAAAAACATTGATAATGAATATAAATCATTCTTAAAATAGAAAATAATTTTATTATTCAATATTAAATATATAAATGCAAAAAAATTATTAATTATTATTTTAAATATAAATTTATTCAATAAGTCTCTCATCATAATTTATTTTATAATTAGGATAATATAAACTTAAAATTCCAGCTGTTACTTTATGTTCAGCTTTACCATAAGCGGTGGAATAACCATATATATTAATATTACTTCTATCAATATTAATAAAACCACCTCCAATTGGATCAAATTCAAAATTATTAAAAATTTCTGGTTTTTGTCTCATATCATTTAAAAATTGAATAAAAATACCTAAATGGTATTGTATTCCTTGTTTCCCTCTCACAATTATTTTTGTTTTGTATGGTGGATTTTTATCTTTTACTCTAATTTGAATATATTTAAATCTTCCCATGTCGCTTATAATACAATTTGATATTTTGTCTATTAATTCAAGTTTGGAGTTTATTTGAATAAAGAAGAAAAATATAAATATCAATTTCATTTATTTTTTTTTCAATTATTTATTTAATTATTTAATAATATTAAAAATTTGATATAATTATATATATTTTATTATTATTTAAAAAAATTTTGATTGAATTTTTAATAACATATGAATAAATTATTTGAATATTAATCATTAAGTTAAAAAGAAAATAACAAAAAATAAATCAATTGAATCATTGGAAAATATAAAATTAATTCCTTATAACTTTGAAAAAATATTTTTATTATTTAAAATTAATTATTAAAAATGGAAAAATTTAATACAAGAATTAAACTTTTTCAAAATATTATATTGGAAATTAATAAATTCTCAAATGATTGCAAAATAATTTTATTTAATTTTAATCAAAAAATTAAATCTTTTATTACTAATTTTACTGAAGTTGATGAAAAGAATAATAAAATGGAATTATTAGATGAATGTGATTTATTACTTTCAAATTGTTTAAAAGTTTTTCTTCAATTTTTTAATTTAAATTATTCTTATTTAGAATCTGAAAGTTTATATTTAAACAATGAAATTTTAATAAAGGTAAATAAAATAATAACAGATAATAATATTATCGAACTTAGTACCAAAATTAAAAATAAAAGAATAGAATTAAATCAACTAATTGTCAACTTAAAAAATATAAAAAGAATATATAAAGAAAAAATGAAAAATGCAGAAAAGGCAATTTATAATAATGAAGTGGCAAAAAAAATTCAAATTAATGAAATAAATATATATTCTCATAATGAGGAAGATACAATTAAAAAAGCAAAAGAAGCAGAAAAAAATTATCATGAAAATATAAAAAAAATAAAAAATGCTAAAATTGAATATTTAAATATACTTAATATTTATTCAAATCAAATTCAAAATTTTAATTATTTTGAAAATGAATTATTTACAGATTTAATGAAAAAATTTGAAAAAAGATATAATGATTGTTTAAATAATATTAAAAATGCTTTAGACTTTTTTAATAAAAATAAAAAAATTATTGAATCCACAAATCTAGTTTTTTCAAAAGAAATAAAATTAGATAATGAACTAAATAATAATTATGAATTTGAATATTATGAACCAAATTTATTTGAAACTTCAATAAATTTTAAAGATAGCATTAATATCAATGTAATTAATAAATTAAAAGATGAGTTTGGATTAAAACAATTAAATGATTTTAATATTGAAAGTGAAAAAAATAAAAAAGAATTTGAAATTATTTTTAGAAATTTAATTCAAAATTGTGAAAATTTTACAAAAACTGATATTAATAAATTAAAAAAGTTTTTAAATGAAGATAATTATAGATATGAATTTTTAATGGAATTAAATAAATATAGAGGACAATCAAATTTATTTGATAAAACAATTTCTTTTAATATTATTTGTGATATATTTAACTATATATTTTCAATGATGGATTTAAAAAATTCAAATGAACATAATAATATAAAATATGCTATTTTACTTTCTCAAAGTTTTTATATTTATAAAAATAAAAAAAAAATATTTATTGATAATGAATTAACAAATAATATTTTATTAAGTAATGAAAATTTTTGGATTGATTTTATTGAAAAAGAAATTGAAATTGAACAAATTAAAAATTCAAATAATGATATTGCATTTATTATATTTACAACTAATATAAATAATATTAAAAATTTTGTAAAAGATTCTGAAAAATTAGAAATTATTTTGTTTATTTTTAAAGAAAAATATAATTTTCAAAAAGAACAAATTAAAGTAGCAGAAGAATTATTAAAAATATCATTAGATGAAAAAAAGGAACTTTTTTTTAAAAAAAAGATAAAAAAAGATAATTAATATTTTTATTTATATAATATTGTTTATATATGTTTTTATTTATTATAAAATGTTTTAATATTAACTTCAAAAAATTTATGAAATTTATTTTTAATGAAATATATTAATCATTTGATCATAAATAAATTTCAAATAAATAAATCATAAATTTATTATATATTTTTCTAATTAATAATTGATTATTTATTTAAAATTAAAAAAATTGAATGGATTTATATTCAATAGAAAAAACTAAAGATTATGCATTTTTTAAATTTGTTTCATGGTACTATCAATTAACACCAAGAACAATAAAATTTATAAAATTAATAATATTTATAATGTATAGTGGAGGATTATTTTTGATTTATCATTTTTGTAAAAGTCAAATAATTTCATTATTATTTTATATAATAATAATGATAAATTCATTTTTTGTAATTTATATATTAGAATCATTAATTAAAAAATTAGCAAAAGGAACAGGAAATGATAGAATGATAGAATTATGTAATGCAATAAAAGAATGTAATGATAGTTATTTATATTTTTCATTTAAAAAAATATTTAAATTTGTATTATATATTTCAATATTATATTTCTTATCATTAATATGTTTAAATAATAAATATGAAGAAATTATTGAAAATTATTTAGATAAAAAAATTATTTCTTTTTATATAATTCTTTCATTTATTTTAGGATGCTTTATTCATTCAGGATTATATTATTTTAATTTATGGGTAAATTCAATTGCTTTAACAAGAGCATCATCTCATTCAATTCAATCATATAATGAATATATAAAATTTTGTTATAATATTTCATTTACAATATCATTAGTTACAATAAGTATTCATATTATTTTATTATGTATTATTTTTTTATTAATTTATCTTTCTTTTTATTTAAATAATTATGAATATTATACCTATCCCTTTGATAAAATATTTTTCTTTTTTATTCCTTATTTAAGTGGAATTAGTTTAATTAATTTTTGTCTTTTATGTATTGGAATTTTTTATTGTAGGACTTCGATTACATGTTCTGAATTAATTGAAAAAATTGATCCTTTATATTTGTCTGAAGTTAATTCTGGAACTAATTATAAAAATCCTATTATTGTTAGTTCACTTATTAAAGAAAATATTATGAATACTATTTATAATATGAATAATATTTTAGTCTTTTTAATCAATATTATAATTTTTATTATAATTATTAGTTCAATTTCAGATAAAAAACAGAATTTTAAAAAAATTTCTTTTATACTTTTTCCTTTTTTAATTATTACTATTGAAAATGGAATTGATATAATTAGAAATTGTGCAATTAAAACTAAAGAAATAAATAAAAAAGAAAATGAATTTTATGAAATTGAAAATATTATTCTTATTTATAAAAAAGGAAAAAATTTAGAAAAAATAATTAAAATATTATCTTTTTTTATAATATCATTTTTCTGTTTTAATTTAACAATTTTTGAAAATAAAAAATTAAATGAACCAAAATCAAATAATATTTTAGGAGGAAATTTATTTTGGTTTAACAGTGGAATATGTTATGTAATTGGTCAATTAATTTTAATATTTTTAGAATATTTTTCAAAAATATATTTAGATATATCAAGTCCATCAATAAAAACTATATTAACAAATTCACAAGAAGAAGGAATTATTTCAAATATTATATGTTCAATTATAAATGGAATTGAAAGTGAATTTTTTCCAATTATTTTAATTATAATAACTTTATTTGGAGTTTATAATTTAGGTTTTCAATTTGTTTTTTTTAAAACAAATTTATCAAATGAAATTTCAATGTTTTTTATTTGTTTTTGTATTTTTGGAGCACAATCAGATTTTTTATTTATTAATTCTATAAATGGTGCAAAAACTTTATTATATCTTTCTCATATTATTGTTAAATCTTCTCTTTATAATGATAATATTCAATTAATTTGTCAAAATTGTTATTTAAATATTAATATTTTTCAAAATCACACAAATAATATTATTACTGGAAAAAATTTTTTAACATTTTTTATGTGTGTTAATTGTATTAAATTTATTTATCTAAATTTTTCAATTAATAAATCTTTTTATGATATTAAAATTGATTTATTACAAATTGAAAATTTTATCATTTTTTTATTTGGTTTATTATTTTTAAAATTAGTTTATTCTATTTTATTAAATTCTACTATTCAAACAAGTAGAACAACTGTTAAAAAATTAAATACAATTTATACAACTACTCAAAATAATTTAATTGAAAGAACTAAAATTGATTATCAACAATGTGCAGGAATTATTACTCAAATATCAGTTAAGGAGATTAAAAAAATTTTTTGGTTCATTATTTCTGTTCCTTTAATTATTTGTTTAATTTCATCTTTTTTAGAATATAATTTTTTACAAAAAAGAAAAGTTACAATTCAGTCTTTTATATCATTTTCATATTCTATTATTTCTTTTTTTTTAATTCAAAAATATTATTATTCTAATTTTTCAAATTCACTTTTAAATACTTTTTATTTATCTCAAAATATTAAAAATTCAAATGAAAAAAATATAATAGAAATAGTAAAAATTGGTTCAAACTTAGCAAACATTTTCCAAGATACAATAAATATTTCTATTGAAAATATTATATTATTTATATTATTATTATATATAATATTAATTTCATATATATAAATATTAAAAATGAAAATAATATATAATAATAAACTACTAAAATTTATGTAATTGATTAAATAATAAATGAAGTAAAAAATTTCATTAATTTAAAAATAAAATATAAAATAATAAAACAATAAGTTAATTTCTTTTATATAATAATAAATTAAATATTTTTATTAATTAATCTAAAAAAATAAAAAAAAATTAAATCTCCTTTTGAACTTTAAAAAATATATTAAAACAATTTAATCAAAATAAAAAAAAAAATGCGTCGTGGTTTAGGCACAGTATTCAAAAACCAACAAAACAAAAAAAACATTGAAAAAATAGGTCAAAAAATGGAAGAAGAGCAACTAAAAAACCTAACAGAACAACTCCAAACCTTTACATCAAACCTAGAATCTTTTTCAAAGCAACACAAAGACGACATAAAATTTAATCCAACATTCAGAGAGCAATTTTATACAATGTGTGTAGAAATAGGAGTAGACCCTTTAGCAAGTATATCATTATGGAGTAAAGAATTAAATTTAACAGAATTTTATTATAATTTAGCAATTCAAATAATAACAATTTCAATGACAAAAGGACCTTTAATTGAAATAAATCAATTAAGAAATATGTTAAAATCACATATGAAAGCAGAACAAAATAAACAAGATATTACAATTAATGATATTGAACAAGCAATTAAAAGTGTTAGTGAATTAAAATGTGGTTTTCAAATTGTTGATATTAAAAATTCAAAAGCTGTTGTTACTGTTCCTATGGAAAAACCTGCTTCAGTTGATGAAATTATTAAATTAGCTTCTGAGAATAATGGTTGGATTGGTTATTCTATTTGTTATAATAAGAAACAAATGAGTAAAATTGAATTTGAAGATGCTATTCAAAAATTATTAAGTCATGGGATTGCTTGGAGTGATGAACAAAATTTTATTAAAAGTGAAACTAAGAATGATGATGTTATTTATTGGTTTCCTGGGATTATTGGGAAAAGTTAAAAGAATTTTTAAAAAAAAAGTTTTTAATATTATTAATTAAATATATTTTTTTTTATTTAGTTTTTTTAATTTTATAAATATTATATTTTAAGGTTATTCTAATAATTGTTCAATAAAATTTGATAAATTTATTAACCATTCTTTTCTTTTTTTCACTGAATCAATTAAATTTATAAATTCTTGATTTTCTTTTATATAATTTATTGTTAATTTAGCTTTTTTTTCTGAAATAAAAGGACCCATTTCAATACTTAAACCATTTTGTTTTATTTTTATACTCCAACCTTTCTGATCTTTAAAAAATATTTCTTTAGTATAATTATTATTATTATTTGTTTCACCACTTTTTAAATTTTTTTCTGAAAATAATTCATTTTTATTTCTTTGAAAATTTTCTTTTAAATTAATATTATTTGATGATGATTTTTCAGATTCTTCATCTAATTCAAATTTTTTTTTAATTTTTTTTAAATTTTGTTCTTTAGAATAATGAATTCTATTTAATTCATCTTTATTAATATTTAATTGTTTTTTTGGTTTTTTTAATGATTTTTGTGTATTATTATCATCAGAATCTAAAGTTTTTTTTTTAAGGAAATTAGTATCTGAATTATCAATTTGACTAATTAAAGAATGGCTTGGAATTATACTTGTTTTTGCTAATTTACTAAAAGCTTCTCCTAAATTAGAAAATACATTTATAAATGTTTCTGCTTGTTTAGAACTTATTTCTGTCATTTTTTTAAATTAAATCTAGACAAAAATTTTGGGTTAAAACATAATTTAAATATTTTTTTTTAAATATTTTAAATTAAACAAAGATTTTAAAAAAATTTATGAATATTTAATTATTATATTTATTAAAAATATTATCAAAATAATTAAAATCTAGTATTTGATTTTTAATTTCATTTATAATTTCATCATTAAATATTCCTTCAAATTTATTTTCTCTTTCATCATTATTTTTTAAATAAATAAATACACTTTCTATTAAAGAATATAATACACAAGAAGCAATATTAATATAATTATTATCATCATTTTTTTTTTCTTCAATAGAGAATTCAATTCTTCCAATTGTTTTAACTTGATTATTATTTTGATGATGATTATTAATATTAGAATTCCCAGTATTTTGAATATAATTTGAATTATTTATGGAATATGAATTATGTGAATTTGAAACAATTGATGCTAAAATATTTTGATTAAAGCCAGAATTAATTAATGGGATACTAAAAGTCATAGCACTTGAATTATTTAAACTATTATTTCCAAATTGAGTATTTTTTTGTTGTGTATTATTTACATTTATTATATTTATTGTTTTATTTAATGTCATTGGAGGTTTTATATTATCTTGAAATATTCCTTTTATTATTTTATTATTTGGTAATTCAATTTGACAATCATCATGTAAAGTTTTTAGTATTAAATTTATATTATTAATAATATAATCTGTTATATATTTTGGACATAAATAATTTATTCCTTTTATACTACCAAAACAAGCAAAATATTTTGGGTTTATTTTTGAAGGTATTATATAATTTTTAAAACAAAGAAATATTTCTTGTATAATTTCATTTGATTTTTCTTCAGATAATTTTAATAAACATTTTTTTATTATTTCAATTGAATATGATTTAACTTTCATTATACATATTATATTTGATTCATATATATTTTCTTTATATTCAAAATCATTAATAATAATATTAATTAAACAATTGATTATATTTTTCAAAAAGGGAAGTATATTAAAATATTTGTTATTAATTATTGCATTAATATGATATAAAATAATTAAATGAATTTTTGATTTTAAAATACTTGTTTCATTTTTAATCTCATCAATTAAATAATTTAATATATAAGGAAGAAGAGGAACAATTCCAGGCTCAATATTTAAAATAGTTAAATTAATTTCCATTTCTTTTGAAATTTTTGGTAAAATATTACTATTAATCAAATTTTCAGAAATATCTTTTTCAAAAATTTCTTCAAAATTTTCTTCAAAAATTATTAATTCTTTTGATAAATTTTTACTAAATTGTTGTATTATTTTTTTATTTCCTTGTTGAATAATTTCTTTATTACTATCATGAATATTTGAATAAATAATTTCATTTTTAATTTTATTAGCACAAATATTTGGAATTTGTCCTTTTATATTAAACCAATGAAAATAAACAAAAGGTTTTAAATCAATTTTTTCTAAAGGTTCTTTAATAAAAGAATCAATATCAATTTCAAAATCTGAATGAGGTTCAATTGGTATGATTGGATTTATTTTTTTCATATTATAATATCCAATAGAATTATTTATATCATCACATGATAATTTTTTATGTTTTGTTATTTTCATAAATTTTATTGCTTGTTCTAATATTATTTTTGCTTTTTCTTCTATTTCCATATTTAAATATGTTATTATTTCTTTATCAAGTGATTTTATTCCTAATTTTTTTGCATTTGATACAATTATACTATTATATTAAAAGGAATTTACTTCATAAAATTTTGATTACTCATTTTAATATTTTTTTGAATTTAATTATATATATATATATTAAATATAATTCTTTTCTTATTTTTAAAAATGAAAAACAATATTTAAAAAATTATGAAATGTAATATGTATAAATTTTGGAAAATATTTTCATTAAATTATTTTTAGATAAAAAAATACAAATAATAAAAATTTAAAAAATATATTTTTTTTAAATATAATTAATTTCTATATGTCAATTGTAAGTGGTTATATATTTTCCAATAAATTAGACGAAATTGAAGAAAGTAAACCAATTTCTCCTCCTAATTCAAATAATAATTCAATAATAAGTGACATTCCCTATAAATCAAACTTTAAAAAAGATTTTGTAATAGAAAAAATCGATAATAATAATAATAATAATAAATCCTATGATTATTACTCATCATTTGAAAATTTAAGAACATTATTTTTATTAGATAATTCAATCATTTCAGATAATAAAACTATTAATGATAATAATTATGCAAATCTAAAAAATGTTTCAAATAGTATAAATAATATTAAAGATTCAACACAAACTTTTAATTCTGTAAAAATGAGTAATGAATTTGGAAATTCAATAAATAATACAAATAAATTAATTCATATTAATCAAACTGGGAAAAATAATTTTACTGAAGTAAATAATAACAGATATGCAGAAAATACAGAACCTGAAAATAAATTTATAAAAGAAAAAAATCCTGTAATAAAAAGCAATTATTTTCATCAAAAACAATTAAGTAGTCAATTTGAGTTTTCAATGGATATGATGCAATATAATTTAAATATTAAAATTTCATATAATAAATTATGTTCTCTTTATAATAAGAATAATTCTTTATTTTATTTATTAATTTTTTTAAATTCTGAAGAATTAACAAATTTTCTAAATTTAAATAAACATATTAGATTATTAATTAATACAACATTAAGAGATATCTATTATCCTAATTTAATTGAAAAATTAAAAAATGTTAGTCCTAATATTGAATTAATAAAAAGTAAAATTCAATATGAAAAATTAAAAAAAGGATTAAAAATAGATATAATCGCAAATATAAGATTATTATCAAAAGAAGAAGATTTCTTACCAAAAAATATCTCAATAGTTTATTTATATAAAAATTTCAACTTTGATAAAGATAAAAAAAAAGAAAAATTTATTGATTATTATTCATTTGATTATTTCCCTGAAAAAACATTATATTTTCCTTCATTATATATGATAAGAGAATTTACACCATATTATTTAGATAATTTACAAAAAACTTTTATTCAACCAATTTTACCTTTTAAAACATATGATCAAGCCTTATTAAATTTAAATGTTTATTCTCCTGAAAATTTTTTTGTAGAACATAAAAGTTTAAAAATAAAGTTTCTAATGAATCCTTTAGATAATAAAAAATATATAAATAAAAAAAATCCAAGAATATGTGAATATGAAGATATATGTGTTCATTGGAAAAATATTTCATTTTTAAAAGAAGAAAAAATGATTATTGAACATCTTACAAAAGTTTTTACTCCTCAATTTAATATTATTAGAATTTTATATGATGATGTTGGATATTTAGTTTTTAAAGTTACTTTAAGAGCAGTTCAATCTGGTTTAATTTATAATAAAGAAGAATTAGGAATTGATTTATTAATTAAAGAAAAAAATGATTATATTATTAATGAAATTAAAAAAAATAATTTGTTATTTGAAAAAAGAAATGTCTTTGAACTTAGAGTTGGAGATATAATTATATTTTATTTAAAAAAATAATAATAGGTTAGATATTATTTAATATAATATTCATTTATTATATTGCATATATTATAATTTTTTTTAACTACTTTATTTATTTATGTTTTTTATTTAATTTTATAATATATATATAATAGATATGTATATTCAATAATATAAAAAAAAGAGAAATAAATATAGTTATTCTTTTTCATCCATTTCTGAATATTATATTTTTATTGGTTTGTTTATAAAAAAAAAGAAAGACATCATAAAAAAAAGTTAAAGTAAGAAATGTGTGTGAGAATTATTTTAAAAAAGAATTATTATAATCTTTCTAAAATTAAAATTATATTGCTTTTTTTAAATTATAAAACAATTATGAAGATGAAGCCTTTTTTGATAATATAATAATATAATAATGAAAATTAGAATAAGGAATAACTAATATACGTATATAATATAAATTTTTATGAATAGTCTACAAAAGTTATGATTATTTTTTTACAAAAATCAAATGATTTAATGAAAAATATAATTTGATTTTTATATTATAATTCTTGAATGATAATAAAAATGAACTTATTAATTATTCAAAAAAATGCCTTTATTTTTCATTAAAATTTAAAGTCATTAGACTCATTATCTTTTTTTTATTATAACATATGCCTTTTTATTATTTTATATTGGTTAATATTATTCTTTTTAGAAAATATTAATAATTCATTTAAAATTTTTTTTTAAAATATGTAAAAAAATTTTTTTTGAATTCAAAAATAGTTTTTTAATTTTTAATTAAGGATTTGTTATATTATGAATCAACATTATTACAAAAATTATGAAAATTAATATTTTATTATATCAAAAGTTAAAAAGATTAAATCCTTTAATAAAAAATATAAATTAATATCTTTATTTATGATGAGAAAAAAATAATTTTTCTTTTTATTTTTCAACATAATAAAGTCAAAAACATTTTTAAAACAAATAAAAAAGCCAACAAAATATATTTTAAATTAAATCCAGAAAAATAATAAATAATATAAGGTGATAATTTATTTATTTATTCGTCAAAAATGAGTCTGAATATCTTTTTTTTCACACATTTTATATCCTATGATATTCCTTATATTTTTGAATATCTAAATATTTATAATAGTATTATTTTTCAAATAAGTGATAATATATTATATAATTTAGATATTCTAAGTTGTATTCTTAAATCAACTGAAAAGAAGGAATCAAAAAATATCAATGAAATTAATGAAAAAAAGAAATCAATAAAAAAAGTATATTTTAAAGTTTCTCAAACTAAGTAATATTTTACTTTTTTAATTTATTTTCAGAATTAGGAAAAGAATGTATCAAGTTGATTGTTTGACTAAAAAGATAAATGTTAATTTTTTCAATTATATGAAGGAAAATAAAAAAGAATTAGGAATTGAAAGGAAAATTTTGGTCTTTATGAAAAAAAATTCAAAGGTTACTTCTAAATCATTTCTTATTCAGTTAAAAAAGAAATATCCAAAAATAAATGAATATTTTGATTCTTTTATAAATTCAAATAAATTTAAACAATTTATGAAAAATATTAAGGAAAAAAATGATCAAGAATATTTAAAATTATTCAATAATCATTTAAAGAATTATCAACAATTATTTAATCAAAATATTAAAGTTATTCCTCAATCAATTAATAATGCAAATGAGAAAAAAATATAGAAAATGAAAAGAAAAATAATTTAAATATTTTTTTGAAATAATATCAAAAAAAGTATATATATTGTTTGTTATAATTATTGTAATTAATTTAAAAAGTATATATTTTATTGATAATTCAAGACAAATAGTCTATTAATTGAATGTTTATAAAATATGCAAAATATAATTACAATGATTCGTGAATTGATAAAAAATTAAAATTTTTATTTAAATAAAAAATAAATTTTTATTTTTATAAAATATAAATAAAAATTAAAAATATAATTAAAAAATAATTAAAAGACAATCAAATAACAATTAATTAAAAAAAATTTAAATTTAATTCTAATATTTTAATTTATTAATTTTAATTTAACAAATATTTTTTAGTTTTAAAATTGTTATGGGGATTGGGGATTGGGGATTGGGGATTGGGGATTG
>JAJJLH010000195.1:0-45197 GCA_023806865.1 Isotricha sp. YL-2021a
TGAAAAAATTGGTTCAAGTAGTTTTTATTGGTCTTTACCAACAAGAGTTCTCGCAGCAAAAAAAAATACATTAAAAAGAGAAAATGAAAGAAAAGAAATAATTAATTCAGATATTGAAAATACAAATAAAAAAATACAAGAATGTAAAAATTTAAGAAAAAATAATAATAGACAAGAAAAATTAGATGAATTAGATGATTATTTAAAAAAAAAAGAAGAATATGACAAAATTATAAAAGGTTTTAGGAAATTTGATCCAGAAAGATATGAAAAATTAATTAATGAAAATAAATCATATGTACAATTATATGATAATTGGGCTGATAATATTTATACTTTGGAACAATGGTTAAGGACAAAAAGACCTGATGTTAAAATAATTGATATGTTTCCTGAATTAAAGGAATTACATTTATTTGATGAGGAAGAATAAATAAAATATAAAAATAAATATCATTTTAATATTAAATTAATATATATAATATTATTATTTTTTTAAAATTAAAAAATTTGTTTATTTATTTTTAAAAAAAAACAAATTTAAAAATATAAATTAATATATAAAAAAAAAAAAAATAAAAACAAAATAATTAATTTTTAAAAAAAGGATGTTTAAGTGCATTTTTAGCGCTAATTCTTTCCTCAGAATCCCAAGCAATCATTTTCAAAATTAAATCCCCAGCTTCCTTAACATCATTTTCATCATAAAACTTATTAGCATTAATAACATTTTTAATATCAGCTTTTTCAATTTTATCCATATTAACAAAATAATTCATAAAGGAATCAGGTAACTGAAATTTTTCAAAATACCCTTTATTAGGATTACCTAAAATACACATATGTTCAAAAATTTGTAATCCTTCAGTTTTCCCAGGAAATAAAGGAATTAAAGTAAATAATTCAGCAAAAATACAACCAGCAGCAAAAATATCAATTTTATCATCATAATCACATTTTCCTAAAAGTAATTCTGGAGCTCTATAATATCTTGATACAATATATGGTGTTGATTTAGTATCTTTTTCTATAAATTTTGAACTTCCAAAATCACAAATTTTTACTCTTTCATCTTCTGTAAATAAAACATTTTCTGGTTTTAAATCACGATGTACTATATTTTTTGAATGACAATATTCTAATCCTTTTAACATTTGTTTCATTATTGATTTTATTTTATTTATTGGGATAAATTCTTTTTTTTTTCTTTGTTCTTCTAAATAAGTTTCTAAACTTCTTGTTACATATTCAAAAACTAAATTTTGAATTACTTTTCCATCATCATTAACTGAGTAAAATGTATCTAATAATTTAACTATGTAATCACAATCTTTTAATTCAGATAAAACTTGATATTCTCTACTTAATTTTGAACCTACTTTATGAGTTCTTTTTATTGCTACTCTGGTATCATGGACTCTGTCATATGCTTCTATTACATATCCAAATGCACCTTGACCTCGGAGAGATATTGGCTCGTAGTCTGGAATTGAGGAATTTAACATTTTTTTTTATTTTTGAGGGAGTTTATTATTCTTATTTTTCTATATTTAAAAATTTAAAAAAAGTAATATTATTTTAAAAGTATTGTATATAATTAAAAAAATGTCTTTCTTAAAACGTACATTCAATGAATTGATGCAATATAAATCATTTATAATTTCATTATTTATTATAATTATCATGAAATTTATAAAATTTTTTTGGAAAAATAAAAAAAAAATAGAAGATGATTACATAAAATTTGAATCTATGACTATTGAAGAACAAAAACTTTTTTTGATAACTAAGTTTAATACATGCATTAATAGAAATGATCCAAAAGAAAGGGAAAAATTTATAAAAAAATGTAAAAATTTAATTTTATAATTATAGTTTATAAAAAAATATATGGAAATAAAGGAGAAGATTTTTATAGAAAAATATCTAAACCAGCAAAAAAAAATGGGAAAAAAAATTTAAATGTAAAATTTACAGGTATCATTGAAGTTAGTAGACATTAATTTGGAAAAAAATATTATATTAAGACATAAATTTCACTTAAAATTCAATTATTTCACCATTATAATATATTAAGTATATAAAGTATTATTATTGATAATAATAGATAATCAACTATTTATTTTTTTATATAAATATATAAACAATTTAAAAATATTATCTAATTAATTATAAGAATGATTATTAAAAAAAAGAATAAATTTCTATTTATTTGTTACAAATATATTAAGAAAATAAAAAAAAAAATGAATTTTGAAGACTATGCTGCAATTTTACATAACAAACAAGAAGATTATTACATAATAAAAAAAATAGGAGAAGGAGCAACATCATATGTATATTTATCCTTAAATAATAAAGATAATTCAGAATATGCAATAAAATTATACACAGATGTGCAAGCATATGACACAGAAACATTATTTTTAAATACAATAATTCCTCCAAATAAAAATATAGTAAAATTAATAACAAATGGAGAAGGATTTTTAGAAAGAGGAGGTTCATTAGAAAATTTTGAAATAGCAAATTATTTTTCAAATGAAGAAGTAAAATTTGCTATATTTGAATATTTACCAAATGGAGAATTATTTAATTATATAAAAATTCCAGAAATAGGATTTAATGAAGAAATTTCTAGAAAAATATTTTCAGATTTACTAGACGCTGTTGAAACTTGTCATAAAAGTGGAATATGTCATTGTGATATTAAATTAGAAAATATTTTATTAACTGAAGATTTTAAAATAAAATTAATTGATTTTGGTTTTTCAAGAAATATAAATGATGGTTTAATTTATGAAAATATTGGAACAAGTAGTTATATTTCACCAGAAGTTTTTCAATCTGCAACAAAAGGTTTTAATGGAATTAAAAATGATATTTTTTCAATGGGAGTTATTTTATTTATTTTAATTTTTGGTTTTTTTCCTTTTGATAGTGCTACTTTTGCTGATAATAGATATAAATATATTATAAATGAGAAATTTGATGAATTTTGGAAATTAATTCCTTTTGATGAAATTGATGTTTCTATTTCTAATAATTTTAAAGATTTATTTGAAAGATTAGTTTGTTATGATCCTAAAGAAAGATTGAGTTTAAATCAAATTAAAATGCATTCTTGGATTAATAATGATGTTTATAATAATTTATTTCCTGAGTGTAGTGTTAATCAAAGTAGTAATAGTAATTTATCTAAATTTGAAGAAGAATATCTAAAAGAATTTAATAATAGAAAAAATTTAATTGATGCTGCTATGAAAGAATAAGAAAAAAATTTATTTTATATATTTTTTTCTAAATGTATATATTTTTATAATAATTATAAGATGATAAGAAAATTTTTTATTGAAATTTTTTTTGAATGAACTATTATTATATATTATATATTATTTGGGAATATTTTATATAATTAATATATATCATATTGCATATCATATTTTATAGGTGTTAAATTCTTTTAATTAAAAAAAAATATTATTATATAACACATTAAAATAAAATAAAAAAAAAAAATAATGTCAACATTAAATGATGAATCAAATGAAGAAATAAAAACATCAAAAAATCAAAGTATATATACAACATCAAAATTATACAAATCACAAGAAATAAAACCAAAAGTGAGTAATAAATTCCTTCAAAATAAATTAGGAAAATTAAATATAAATCCAACAAGATATAATTATCAATATAAAATACCACAACATGCCCAAATAAAACCACCAAAACATTTTTTTGGTCATGTAAAAAATCAATATTATGTTGAAGGAAAAGTAGAAGAAACACATATTTATCATCCAATAAGTTCATTTGAGCAAAAATTAAATAATGAAATGAAAAGAATATCAAATCGATATGGTAAAGTTGAAAGTAGACAAATATTTTATCCTAATATTAATACTGATTTTTATTGGAAATCAATTCCAAATTTTGAAATGTATAGACAATTAAAAGTTATTGAAAATAGATATAGTGGTTTAAGAAATAAAATGAGACCAAGATTAAAACCTATTGGTTATATTACTAATGATAATTTAAATAAATTAGCTCAACATATTTTTTATAATGATCCAACTGTTAAAAAAGCTAAAAGTGAATTATTAAATTTAATTACTTCTTCAAGAAAAAGTAAATGTGTAAATACTAATTTTGTTGATGAATTTCATTAAAAAAAATATTAAAAAAAAAATCCAATTTTAAAATATTTTTTAATTTTATATATTAAAGTATTTATTTATATATTTAAATTTTTGTCAATATTAATTTCACGATAATATAAAAATATTAAAGCCATAAAAATAAAATAAAAATTTACAAAGAAAAAAAAAAATGTTAGAGAATAATGAAAACACAAAAATAATACAAATCAATAAAGATGAAAAAATTACTATTTTTCCATTTCAAAATCAAACACCACAAAGTTCAAAAACAATAAGTACAGAAGCAAATTCTCATATAATAAGATTTCCTTCAACTGAAGAAGAAGGAATGACTAAAAATTCTAATTTTAATTCAGGTAGATGGAGTGAAGAAGAACATCAAAAATTCATTGATGGTATATTAGAATATGGAAATGAATGGAAAAATGTTCAAAAAATTATAAAAACAAGATCAAGTACTCAAGCTAGATCTCATGCTCAAAAATTTTTTTTGAGAATTAAAAAAAATTTGATTGATTCAAGTAAAAAAAATTTAAAGGATTTTAAATTAAATGATGAAGGGAATATTAATATTGAAGCTATATTAAATTATGTTATTATGATTATTTCCAATGAAAAAAAAGGAAAATTTGAATTGAATAATAATCAAAAAGAAAAATTAATCAGTGTTATTAATTGTAAATTTTATAATGATAATTTAAGTATTAATAAAAATGATGTTGATATTGATTCTGATAATGAAAAAAATATGAGTGATTATTATAATGATAATATTTCATTTAAAAAAAAAAAAGGACTAAATGGAAAAAATAAAATATTTAATATTCATAAAGATATTTCACATAGAAAATCAATGGAAATTTCTGAATTGAATTTTCTTGAAAATAATAATAAAAATGAAATTAGTGAAACTAAAAATTGTTATGAGGAAATGAAAGAATATTTTGTTAGGAAAAAAAGTTTAAATAGTCAAATAAATAATAATCATCATCATCCAAATAATATTTTTCAACATAGAGAAAGATTTAATAGTGAATATATGAATAATAATAATTATGAGTTTCAAAAATATACAGGTAATTTATTTGGTATTGATATGAATATTTATAAAAATTTTTTTCCTCAAAAAAAAAGAAAATTATCAGAACAAAATTCATTTAATAATAATATTGAAAATAGAAAAAATACTTTTGATATTAATTTTGAGGAATATAATAAAGATGAAGAAAAAACAAATAATAATCATAATAATGAGTTTTCTAATTATTATTCTGAGAGAGAACAAAATAATATGAATGATTTGAATAATATTGCTCCGATTTATGAAGAAGATTTTGATGGATTAAAGTACTCAAATTTTAATAATGATATAAATATGAATGATAATCCTTTTTAAATTTTTGTGAATAGAAAAAAGTTTTATAGCTCATTCTAATAATTATTTAATTGAATATTACATATATGTGAAATAAATAATTTAATTAAATAAAAACAACTTATTTTTTATTAGAAAAAAAATAAGTGTTAAAGGTTATAATTTAATTATTTTGAAATTTATTTATTTTTTTGTATTCTTTTATTCATTAATTAATGCAATAGTTAAAATTAATGAAATTATAAAAGGAATTTTTGAGATATCATATTTAAGAATTAAATCAAAAAAATTTCATAATAATTATTTTTCAAAATTATAATTGAAAAATAATAAATATATTAATTAATATATAATAATAAATCTTTATAAATAATTTAAATAATAATCATACTAAAAAAAATGGGATGTAATTTTCCTAAACATAAACAAAATACGTTATTTTTAATACAAGCAGACTCTAAAATGTCAGAAAAACAAGAATCATTAATTTTAAAAGAAAGTGAAATAAAAAGCGATTTAAAAAATACAGCTTTAACAGAAAAAAAAGAATTTATTCAAAATTTTGAAAAAAAAAATAAAGAAAGAATGGCTCGTTATTCAAATTATAACAATTTCAGTACAAAAATAAGTTTAAATGAATCAAAAGTATTAATAAATTCAATTTTATTGAAATTACATGATAGTTCTAATAGTTTAATTGATGAAATAGTAATTACGGAAAATTCTATTATATCAAAATATAAACAAAAAAATAACAATTATGAAAAAGGTTCAAAAATTTCATTTGGAAGAGAACAGAATTGTGATTATATCATTAATGATAATTCAATAAGTCCTATCCAATTTTATATTAATTATAATGAAATTAAAAAGAAATTTTATATTTTTGATAATTTATCAGGGACTGGGACTTTTGTAAAATTAAATAAAGAAATAATTATTAAACAAAATATGATAATTAGTTTTTGTGTTGATTTTATGTATTTTGATATTAAAAAATTGAAAAATAATTCAACTCAAATAAATATTAAATTTTTAAATAAATTTAATGGTTCTGAAAAACAATCAGAAATATCATTTACTAATAATGAATATAATTATTTTTCTATAGGGAGAAGTGATATATGTAATTATCAATATAATGATGATTCTGTAAGCAAGGTACAATGTACATTAATTTATCAAAATAATAATTGGTATATATATGATGGTTTAAATAATGAATATGATAAAAAATTATCTACAAATGGATTATGGTTACTTACAAAAGATGGAATTGGTTTAAAAAATAAAATGATAATTAAAACAGGTAATATGAAAATATTTGTGATGGATTTATAGATTTTATTTTTATGGTATTTGATTTGTATATTATAATTATATTTTATTTGATTTTTAATTTTATTTTTCAATGTAAATAATAGTATAAAAAATAATTTTAGGAGAGTTAATTTTTTAAAATAAAAAGCTTTGCTTTTTAAATTTGAAATATAAATAATTTTATTTATTAGTTTTTAATAATTATGTATTATTTTTTAAGATTAATCACTAAAAATTAATAAATAAAAATAAAAAAATTTATGATGAATCTTTCAAAGTTTTTAACAAAAAGAAAATCTCAAAAAACATCATATAATCAAAATTTATTTATTCCATCTACATCAAGACAAACTCAAGGATTTAATTATCAAAAATATAAAGAAAATTTTAAATCAAATAAATTAAAAAATCCTAAAAGTGAAAGAATAAATACAAAATATCCTTTAAGAATTAAAGATTCCTCAACTAAACAAAAAAATATTATAAATTCTTTAAATAGAAATAGAAATAGTCATACTGAAACAAAAACAATATTATCACCAAAATGTGAAAAAGTTAAAAAAGGAAGTTCATTTAAATCTCCCCCGATAGAATTATATAAAAGACATAAATTAAATAAAAGTGAAGATTATAAAAATTATTCAATTGAAGAATTAAAATGTTTATTATTAAAAGAGAATAATGATTTAAAAAATAAAATAGAAGAAATAAAGAAACAAAAAATAAAATTTGAAAATGAAACTAAAGAAGAAACTGAAGATATGGAAAATATTACAAAAAAAATAAAAGATTTTTCTCAAAAAATTGTAGATTTAATTGAAGAAAAGAAAAAAATATCTTCAAAAATTGTAAATACAAATAAAAAAATAAAATTTTTACAAATAAAAACTTCACAAAATGAACAAAAAAAAAAATTAATATCAAAAGATTTAAAAAAATTAATAGATTTATTATGTATTGATAATAATAAAAAAAATAAATATAATAATAATAATGAAAATTATTTAAATGATGATGAATTTGAAATTGAATTTTTATAATTAAAATTAATAAATTTTTTTTTCAATTTTTTTTCCTTTATTTAACAACCAATTAATTAAAAAAAAATGAATTCTAAAATAAAAATTCAAATTTTAAAATTACATTCCAATTATTCTACAACATGCCATTTTAAAATTCGAATTCAACTTAAAGATAATAATAATTTAGAATATGTAGAATCAAAAAATCCTTTTAAAGTAATAAAAAATCAACCATCTGACTTAATAAATGATATTTTATATTTAAATATTAACCAAAATGATATTATTAATAATGAATCAGAATTAGAAATTTTATTATTAGTTTATACAAAAGGAGGATATCAAACAGCAGGAATAGGAAATATATTAATAAAAGATATTAAAAATGATGAAAGTATTCAAATTGAAATTAAAAAATGTGTTTTAGGAAAAGGAAATTTAGAATTAAAATTTGATATTTCTAATCTTGTTTTTAATAATAATGAAATGAATTTAGAAAATATAAATGATTCTAGTAATTTAAATAAGGAATTAGATATTAATGATATAAAACAATTAAAAAATGAAAATTATAATTTGGTTTTAGAGAATAAAAAATTAAAAGAAAAATATAATTTATTAAATATTAAATTTAAAAATGTTGAAAATAGTCAAAGTAATATTAAAAATGAAAATATAGATGATAAAAATAAAATTATTGAACAATTAAAAGAAAAAATAAAATATTTTGAAGAAGAAGAAATTGAATTAAAAGGAATAATAGATGATTTAAAAAAAGAAAATAAAGAAATGATAGAAGAAAAAAATCAAATATTAAGAAATCAAAAAGAAGAATATAATAAATTAAAAGATGAATATGAGATGTTAAAATTTGAAAATGGAAATTTACAATCATCAATAAAGATATTAAATAATGAAAAAGATAAATCTACAAAAGATATTTCAAATGAAATACAAAAAAAAATTGATGAAATCACTAAATTAAAAAAAGAAAATATTAAAATAACTAATATCAATTTAAATTATAAAAAAGAATTAGAATTAAAAGATGAAAAAATAAATGAATTAGAGAAAAAAAATAAAGAATTAGAAAATAAATATAAAAAAGAAATATTCAATTTAACTAATGAATATAATGTAAAAAATGAGAATGTATTATTTGATTTAAAGAATCAAATAAGAAATAAAGAAGATGAAAATATAAAATTAAAAATAACTTTAAAAGATAAAGAAGAAAATATAGAAAGTTTAGAAGAAACAATTCAACAATTAAAATCTTCTAAATCAAATCAACAAACTGAAACTCTTACTAAATTAATGGAACAAATAACAATTAAAGATAAAAAAATAGATGAATTAAAACAAGAATTACAAAATGAAAAAGAAAAAAAAGAAAATAAAAGTAATGAGATTATTGAAATTAATAAAGAAGATAATTTAAAAAATGAAAAATTATTAAAAAATGAAATCATACGTTTAAAACAAAATATAAATAATTTAAAAGAAGAATTAAAACAATCTAATCAAAAAAAATTCAATGAAATTAAAGAAAAAGAATGTCAAATAAAAAAAAATACTAATGATTATAATAATGATAACCAAAATTTTTTAAGTCAAATTGAAGATATACAAAAATCCTTTTCTGAAAGAGAAAAAAAAATATTAAAAGATAAAAATAATGAAATAGAAAATATAAAAAAAAAATATGAAGAAAAGATAAAAAATATAAGTAAAAATAAAGATGATTCAAATTATTTATTAGAGATTAAAAGATTAAATCAAGAAAAAGAAATAATAGAAGAGGATTTAATTTATTATAAAGAACTAAATATTAAATTTGTAGAAAATGAAACTAGAAAAATTGAATTAGAAAAAGAAAATTCTAGATTAAAAAATATTTTAAATGAACAAAAAAATGAAATAGAAAATGAAAAAAAAAAAATGGAACAAAAATATGAAATATTAAATCAAGAATTAACAATAACAAAAGAAAAATTAACTGCTGTGATAAATGAATTAAGCAGTTTAGAAATGAAAAAATATAAAATAGAACATTTTCAAAAAAAGAAATAAAAATAATTTATTGTATTTAAATTAGTTTGTAAATATTATAATTATTTTTTTTTTTTTTTTAAATTTAAAAATGTGTAAATTAAGTAATGATGATTTTATTTTAAAATTAAAACAAAATAACAATAATGAAGAAAAAAAAGATAAAGCAGATGAAAGAATTACAATTAAATTATATAATAATTGTTTTATTGTAAAAACTGAAAATAATTTTGAAAAACATTTTTCATTTAAATCAAATAAAAATTTAAAATTATTTGAAAGAATTAAACAAGGAATTTTCCCTTTAAAATTAATTAAAGATTCAAAAATTAAATTAAAAGATGATTGTAATTTATGTATCATAATCGAAGATTATATAAAACAAAATTATTTTTATTTAGATCCAAATTATGAAACAACTGAAATAATAATTAAATTAGTTAATGGTCAAAGTATAAAAAAAATATTAAATCCTTTTCATACAATTAATGATATTAAAGAATTAATTGAAAATGAATCTTCAATTCCTATTAATGAATTCACTTTTTTATTTGATTATCCACCAAAACAAATTCTTGAAAAAGATTATAATAAAACAATTATTGAATTAGGTTTAATAAATTCAACATTAATTCAAAAAAAAATTGATAAATAAATTAAAATAATTATATAAATTATTAATATAAAATATTGATTAATTAAATGTCGAAAATTAACTTTAATAGAATTATTAATTCAAATTTACAAAAATATAATATTTTTGAAGATAAGTATAATAAAATGAAAATAAATACAATCATTTTTAATAAGAAAATACATTATGTTTCCAAATTTAAAGATTTTCTAATATGGAATGATTTTTCTGAATTTTTACCAGCTTATTATAATAATAACTTAATCTCATTATTTTTTGAAGAATTAATTCAATATCAAACTTATTTTAAATATCCTTGTTTTGTAAATAAATCAATTGATAATATAATGAAATTATATAGAAAAAGGAAAAAAAATATAACAAATCATAAATTTAATGATAAATTTAAATTAAATGTTGAATTTTCAAATATTTTAAATTCAATAGAAAAAACACATTCATGTAAATCTATAAAAGCTAATATCGGGAATACTAATATTTCAGAAACCACAATTGATAATATTGGAATTAATGATGATATTACAATAAGTTTAGATTTAAAAATCAATAAAGTTTATGATTATAAAGAAATTGAAAAAGAAATAGATTTTGTAAAAGAAAAAAATTATCAAAACGATAAAATAATAGAAAATTTATTAAACACAATGAATGGAAATGAATTTTTAGAAAAAAATTATCAAACTCTTAAAACTCATTATTCAAACCATCAAAGGAGTAACAACAACAATTTATTTAATACTAATTATACAACTATTAAATTATCAAATAATGATATTAAAAAAATTCAAATTAATGATAAAATAAATAAAAAAATAAATAAAAAACCATCATATTCAAGAAATCAGTTTTCCAAAAAAATGGAAGATTTATCAATAAATAATAAACAATCATATTCTTTAAAAATAAGAGAAATAAAAGAAATTAAAAATGAACAAAAATTAAGAAATAAATCAAAGGAAGGTTTATCAAAAAATAGAAGAACAAAATCAACAAGTCATGTATTTATTCCAAATAGTCAACCGATAATAAAAAAAATTCCATTTAACAATTGTCCATCACAACAAATTATAATAAATAATAGTAATACAATTAATAAAATATCTTTTAATAGAAATAAAAATAAACCACATCAAATAAGAACAAAAACTGCATCAAATGCATTATATACATTAAAAATAAATGATGAGTATGAAAATAATAATAATAATCAAAGGAAATATTTAACATTAAATAATCAAATGAGTAATAAATATTTAGGAACAAATAATTCAAAATTATATTTTATGAAAATGTCAAATAAAAGTTTAAATTCATTGACTACTAATTCTACTAATATAACAAATTTTCAAACTCCTAAAAATATTAAAGTAAATAATAATATTTCTAATCCTTCATTTTATCATAATGAACATGATGATGCTGTTCTTATTAAAAAAACATTATTTGATGAAGGAAAAAGAATTTTTAATTTAAATATTAATTCTAGTTTTAGAATTTCTAAAAGTATAAATAAAGATAAAAAAATAGGAAAAAGTCATACACATATTAATAATAATCAAAATAATAAAAATAATAAATCACAAAATTGGAATGAAAGATTTTCATCAACAAGAACTAGAAAAATTGAATATATTTCACAAAGAAAAAATGATAATAATACTAAAAGCAAAAAAAAATTAATTGGCTTAACTACTGGAAGAAAAGCCTATAAGAATTATGTATAATAAAAAATCATATAAAGAAATATTTATGTAATATAATAAAATAATTTTACAATTTTTAAAAAATTAAATAAATATATATTTATAATTTATGAAAAATTTTGGGGAAATTAAAAAACATTTAAGTAAAATTCTCTATTGAATATATAATATAATTTTATAAATAATATATACATAAAAATAATTGTATAGAAAAATATATGAATTTAAAAAAATTAAATAATGTTTTGTTAAATTATAACAATTTTTTAATATTTAGTATTAAAATTAATTTTACAAAATTAAATTAAATGGAGGAACAAATTCAATCTGTAATATCAAATATATATGATTATCATTCAGAAGGAGGAACTCTTTTAATTCAAAAATTATATAAATTATCATTTAATGAAAATTTAAAACCAGATCAAATAAGTAAAATAAAAATAATATAATAAAATTTAGTTTTCCTTTGTTCCCGCTTAATTTCAAGTGATACTAACTTATTTAAATATTTAGATACTCAATGTGGAGATACACAAAGAGATAAAATTTCTTTTAGAAGTCATTTAATTGATTTTTTAAAAGAATTTATTGTAACATATTCATCATATTGTGTTAATTATTTACATTATATTAAAATAATGAATTCAGGAATTTATAGAGTAGAACAAAGTCAAGTTGTAAAAGAAAAAATATTAAATTTAACTGCTAAAATAATAGAAACTTACAATGTAACAATAATAGAAAATATTTATAAACCAAAAGAATTTCTTGATAATTTATTAAATGATATTAAATTAAGTAATTTAAAAACAACAATAAAAGGATGTGTATGGAATATTGTAGGAATTTTAATAGGAAAATTTTCAGTATTACTAAATGATTATAAAATAGAAGTTCATGATGTAATATTTAATGATTTTAAAAAAATATTAACACAAAAGAAACCAGAATTTAAAGCAATAATAGGAATATTAAAAGCATATAATTATTTATTAGATGATCCTCATTTAAAAGGTACTCAAATAAATGAATTATATCATTATTTAAAAAGTATAATTCATCCTTTAGAAGATGCAAATACAATAAAAATAAATAAATTAGCTCTTCAAGTTTTAAGTGAACATGGTAATGTTTTTTCAATGCAATTACAAGTTGATTGTATTGAATTATTTAATTTTATTTTTTCATTATGTTCACATAAAAATTATGAATTAAAAATAACTGCTAATGAAGCAATTGAAAAAATAGCAATTCACATTTCAGATTCTTTAATAGAAGATAATACACTTCATAAAGGAGTTTTTAGAGAAATTTTAGGTAAAATTGAAGAAGTCTTAGAAAAAAAAAGTACATCAATTTTAACAAATACTGCAATTTCTCTTATTGGAATTTTTTCAGCTGCAATTGTTAGATTTTTAGGAGAAAATATTTTATCAAAATATTTAGAAGAATTAATTGTAATATGTGAAAAAGATGTTTTATATTCAATTGGTAAAGATGCTTATAAACAAGCAAAACAAATTAATTATGATAGTAATAATTTAGCTTATTCTGATCCAAGTTCAAAATATAAACCTTCGAAAAGTATTAAAGCAATTTTATCTATTCAAAAACAATATATTAGTATTTTAAATGCTTATTCTAATATTATTTCAAATTTAACTAATTTAAATGAATTATTTGTTAAACATTTTTATTCTGTTTTATTAATTGGTTTTTCTACTTATTCTAAATTTTATCAGAAATATAAAGAAAAATTAACTGATGCTATTGCAGGGATTATTGTTAATATGTTTAGACATCAAAATTTTTTTTGGTCTTTTCTTAGAAAAATAGTAAAAAATGGTTTTGTTGAAAGTATTAAAATAACACAAAATATGATATTTAAAGAAAATGCTGAAATTGATAGTATTAATAATTCAATTGATTTTTGGATTTTATTATTAACTAGAGAAAATTCATTTACTAAATTTACAGTAGCTAAATTTTTTAATCAATTAATGACAGAAATTTTTGATTTATTAGAAAGTTTAAATATATCATATTTAGAAAAAGTAAATGAAAATAATAATGTTTATTATGAAGCAAATAATATTGATGATTTAGAAATTTTTATTAGAACTGGAAAATTTCTTAGTGGATTTATACAAAAAATAAAATCAAATACTAATTTATATGAATTATTTCAAAATTGGATTATTATTTCTTTAAAAGCTTATATGATTTATGCTAATGATTATCCTAGAATTGCTATTTCTTATACTATTTTAGCTTCTATTATGAAATTTTGTCAAGAAAAAAAATTTTTCGAAGGAAAAAATCTAAATGATGATATAATTTTATTTAAAAATGAATTTTATGCATTTAATATGTTATTAGTTAAAAAAATTGAAATTTTTCAAGATGATCTTTTATTAGAAGCTATTGAATTATTATTAAGTATTCCTGTTTTACTTTTAAAAGAAATTTATTGTAAAAATAATAATATAAATATATTAAAAGGTTTATATAAAAAAAGTTTTGAAATTGGATTTAATGATATTAGATATTCAAATTTGGCATTAACTTCATTAGAAAATTTATTTCAATCATTTAGAAATGATCAAAATGAAAAAAGTCAAAAACACAATGATGATTTATTAAATGATATTTTACCAATTTTTGGAGAATATTTATTAGAATATGAAAAAATAAAACAATCATTAATTAATAGTAATGATGAAATGAAAAATACAAAAATAGAAAAATATACAAAAATTCAAAATTCAATATTTGATTTATTAGGAAGTATTGGAGGACAAGCACATAAAATAATACAAGAAAAATCAGATATAGACAAAAATAAAAATTTAATAGTAAATATAGTAAATAAAGAAAATATTTCATATCAATTCCCATTATATAATAAAAAATATAATATATATTTTGATCATTTATTAACAAAAATATGTGATATGGCATTAAATTCAATGACAAAAGAAAAAAAATTTATATCATGTGAATTACTTCATTCTATAATAATATTCATTATTGGGAAAAATAATAAAGAAATGGGAAATAGTTTAATTTTTCTAATGGATAAAATTTTATTATTAGCATGTGATTTAGAAAAAGGAATTAGTATAATATTTGAAACTTTACTTTCTCAAATTATACATTGGTTAAGTAAAAAAGCAACTTTAAATGAAAATAAAGATGTAATTCAAATTCTTGATATTATTATTAATGCTTCTTCAAGTAAAAAAAATATTAAATTAAGGGAATTAAGTAGTAAATGTTTATTTGAATTTATTGAATGGTTTATTAAACAACATTCTGATTTTTCTGTAAAAAGCAAAATTAGTACTATTAAATATTTAATTAGAAAAGTTGAAAGTCATTCAATTCATCCTGATCCTTTTAAAAGATTAGGTAGTGCAATGTGTTTTGAAAAAATTTTAAAAATTATTATAACAAATATTTATTTAATTGATAAATTTCTTTTAGAAATTTTTTATTATTTATTACTTATTATTAAAATATGTCATTCAAGTGAAGAATTAAATGAATTTATTTTTAGATATTGTATTAAAAGTGTAAATTTTATTATAAGTGGAATATCAAAAAATGTTGATTTATTAAAAAAGACAAATGAAGGGAGAAATATATTTAAAAATTTAGATGAATTATTTGAATTTTTATATAATGTAATGATATCAAATGAAAATGAATCAAATTTTGCAGCACAACAATTTTATGTTTCTTTATATAAAATATTATATAAAGTAAATGCAATTCAAATATCAGATTATTGGAATAAAAATAATTTATGGCCTCAAATTGAAAAAAATGAATATAATGAAATTGCAAAATATCAATTTTTAAATTTCTTATTTACTAATAAAATTATTGCTTTAAATGATATTGGATTTAAATATAAACAATTTACTGTTGAGAAATTAGTTAATAAATTAATTGAAACTATAAAAGAAATGTTACCAAATAGTCCTAATTCAAAAGATAAAAAATTAAAAATTATATTTATATACCTTATAAATATATTAAATTCAAACCAAGATTTTTCTTCTCCATTTTTATTATCATTTTTAACTTCAGAAAGTAAAAATAATGAAAATTTAATTCATTTAATATTTGATATCATAATAAATTCAAAAGAAAGTGAATATAAAGTTTTTATTATTAAAAAATATGAAAATTTACTTTCTTCATTTTTAAATTCTGTCAAAAATTTAATTCAAATGTTTTGTAAATTAAAAAGTAAATATTTAATAGAAAATATTGAACAATATTTATCAACTAAATGTCCTATGTTTTGTAATATAATTCCAAAATTAGATTCAAATAATAATATGGAAGTTGAATATGAGAATATAAATAAAGAAAAATCACAAGGAATAATTAATAATTTATTTGTTAATGATTTCTTCTTTTGGCTTGTTACAAATGATGCAATGTGTCAAAATTTTTCTAATAATTTTAAAAATATTTTAAATGATAATATTGTCTATTTAATTAATCATCCTAATCCAAATACTTTAGGATTACTTAAAAATTATTTTACAATTGTTTTTATAACATCTTTTGACAAAATTTGTGAATTATTAAATCAAACTCAATTTTATTTTGATTGTATTGCAGATTCATTTTTACAAAATTTAATAAATGATAATCATTATAAATTAATTTCTGAAGATGTGTTCAAAAATTTTATTCAAAATAATTGTAAAAGTCCTGAACATATTACAACTGTATTTATTATATTTGAAAGATGTACTTTTGGAAAAAAAATTGAATTAATAAAATTAATTTCTACAATTTTTATAGATAATATTATTCAATTTCAGAAAATAGATTCAATTGTTAATCAAATAAAAATAATGACAATGATTTTAATAAATATAAATGATGATAATATTAAAAGTACAGAATTAAAAAATAAATTTGATATATATACAATAGGTATGAATTTAATTGATATGTATATAAATCATGAACAAATTAATGTTATTAAAGAAATTTTAAATTTATTAGGTTTAATTGTCAAATTAAATAATTATTCTGATAAAACAATTCAAGGAAATGGAGATTTATTTGATACAATAAAAATAAAATATACAACAATTCAATCAAGATATTTTCCAATAAATACAAAATGTTTGATTGCAAATAGTAAAGAATGGAATAATTTTCAATTAATTTTTGATTGTTTATTAGGAACTTTTAGAACTGTAAAAAGTTATTCATTTTTAGAAATTTTATTTCCAATATTAAGAGAAGAAAAAAGTGAATATTCCAGAAAAGTAAAAAATTCAATAAAAGAATATATACAATATTTAATTAATAATAATACGAGTGATGAAATTCAAAAAGCAATTGAATTATTTTTAGAAAGAAAAAATGATATGAATCCAAGAGATAATATAAGATTTTCAATAATGAAAATTTTAGTATTTAAATATATAAAAAAATGTACAAATACAAAAATAATTATAGATTTCTTTTTAAAAAATTGGAATAAAATTCAAAATATATTAAATGAAGGATATACTACTTTAAATAATACAGGAAGTCAAAATTTTGAAGAAAAATTTCTAATAATATTAGAAAAAACAATAATATATAAATTTTTTAAATTAATTTTAGACAGAATTCCATCAGAAAAATTTAAAGTAGATTTACATAAAAAATTAATTGGTGAAAATAGTAAAGGAAATGAAATAACAAAATATTTAATTTCCCAATTACATGATAGTAAAAAAAGACAAATTCCAGGTTGGGAAGAAATAGCAAAAAATGTTCAATTTTCAGAATATGAAAAAGATAGAGAAGTATATATTAATAAAGTTGAAAATAATTATTATTGTTCTGCATATAATTGTTTATGTTCTTTAATAAAATTAACTCAAACTAAAATTGAAGTTTTTAATAAATTTTTATTTACTACTTTAAGAGATAATGGTGAAAAATTATTTGATTTATTAATTTCACCTAATTTTACTTATAATTTCCCAGTTGAAACAAATTTTTATGTAAAAGAAATAAAATCAAATAATATTATTAATGAAAATGATAATAATAATAATAATAATAATGAAAATCCTCAATCAAAAAAAACAAAAATGTTAATTGATTCTTTAGTTTCAGATTCATTTTTTCATGATGCATATGGAGCGACAATTAAAGAAAATTTATCTTTAAGTCAAAAAAATTTTAATATGGATTTTATTGAACAAATTAAAAAAGGAATAAGAATAAATTTTACAAATGTTGAAAATGATAATGATAATAATAATAATAATGTTAATAATCAAATTCAAATTGAAGAAGATTATGTAAATAAACATCCTATTATGGAAAGTTTTTTAGTTATTTTAACATTTTTAAATAATACTTTTCCTGCTCCTTCTGTAAGTAATTCTATGCCTTCATATCTACAAATTTTATTAAATGAAATGAATAGAAATGATTTATCTTTAAATCAAAAAATATTTTTTATTAAAGTTATAATTAATAAAATTGAAATTTTTGAACCTTATGTTAAAAATTTTTTACCATTTTTATTAAAATTTTCAATAGAAAAAAATAAATGTGGTGTAGGATTTAATTATTTTTTAAGAGATATAGCAACATTTATTTTATCATGTAAAAATTTTGAATTAGAAGAAGAAAAAACAAATATTGAATTAATATCAAAATACATAAATACATTAATTAAATTATGTGGTGACACAAAAAATATAATTTTTAGAACTAATTTAAAATTAGTAAATGATTTAATGCAAAAATTTAAAAATTTAGTTTATATAGATAAAGAAATATTATTAAAAATGTTAAATTATCCAGATGATAAAAAAGATTCTCATATTTGGAAAATTACAGTAGTTCAAATTTTAGCATCTGCAATTGATTATGATATTCCTTTAGGTGATGATTTAATATATAATAAAACTCCTTTAGAAAAAAGTAAATTTATGACTTCTTTAGAAAATATTCCTAATATTACAAAAAATTTAATTAAATTAACTGAAAATAATAGAACTCCTGTTCAATCTGGTACTATTGAATTATTTGGTAAAATTTTAAATTATTTAGATTGTAATAATTTTTCAAAAGGAAATCAATTATATGATACTATCTTTACTTGTTTGAATATGAAAGCTATTTCAAATGAAAAAAATGGAGTTAATACTATTTTTAGAACTTCTATTCATTATCCTCTTTTTATTTCAAAAAAAGAAATTTTTAATTATTGTATGAAGTTAATTAAAAAATCATCTCAAAAACAAAAAAATTTAATTTTAAATTCTTTAACTACTTTTATTACTGATATTGTTCAAAGAATTTTGAATAAAAAATCAGAAAATGAATTAAATGATAAAAGTTATATTACTGATATTTATTTAACACTTTATCAATGTAATGAAATTTTATTTATGGATCCTGATAATGATTTAATAATTAATTTGGTAAATTTACTTAATCAATTTTTATTAATGGAATCTAAAAATTATTCAGAAGGTACAATTAAAATTATTGATAAAATTCAAAAAAATATAAAAAATAAAGAATATAATGTTAAATATGCATATTATAATTATTTAATTGATTGTTTTAATAAAAGTTCAATTTTTGATATTGAATTAAGTAAATTTATTTTAAATAAAATATTAATAAATTTTGATGAAGAAAGAGAAAAAGATTTAATGGAAATATTTATAAATTTTTTAAATACAAATAATAATAATAAAATTCCAAATAATCCAGTTGACAGATTAATATATATAATGCAGAATTTAAATAATGAAACAATAGAAAAAGAAGGAAAATTAATAAAAATTTTATCAAGAGTAATTTTAGTTTTAACATATTCATCAGCAGATTATAATTTATTATTATATGAAAAAGGACTTGAAAATTGTGTATATAAAGATTTAAATGTAAATACAACTGGATATTATTTAAATAGAAGTCAACCTTTAACACAAAGTATAATGATAAGAAATTCAATGGATGAAGCATATGAAAATTTAGTTAAAGCCTCAATTAATGGATATAATAATAGTCAAGTAGGAGGAATGATTAAAGCAACAATTTCAGGAACTTCAAATGTTAATTTAACAAATACCTTAAATTTACTTTTAAATAATAGTTTATATGATACAATATCAAATAATTTAATTAATAATGACTATAAAAACAATAATAACAAAAATAATAATAATATGGATATTATATTAGAAGATGACTCCTCATCAATTAATACAAATTTAAATAATAATTTAAATAAAAATAATAATATTACTTTTGGAAATAAAATAAATAATTCTTTATCATCAAATTACAGTTATAAAAGTCAAAATAGTAATATTTCAAATTTAACATTATCACAAAGAGAAATAACATTAACTCAACATTCATCATTAATAAATGCAACAATAAATTATCCATCAATGTCAACACAAAATAAGAATGTAAATTTCGGTTATACACATGGAGAAGCATTTAAAGTACCATATCCAGTAAAAGATAATAAAAAAAAGAAAAATAAAAGATTAGGAAATCTTCTTTCTGAAAATGAGGTAATTTATACTCCAATTGATGATTCTTCTCAAACAAGAATAAGATTTGTTCCAGAAGGTTCAAATAGAAATTTTCTTTATGGTAAAAATAAAAGAAATAAAAATGAACAAATGATTTTTAAATGGTTAAATAGACAAAGTGATATTCAGAAAAAACAAGTTAAATTATTAAGAAATTATAGAATTGGTGATTTACCTGATATTCAAATTAAAAATAAAGATATTTTAGATCCATTAATTGCTGTTTGTAATAATAATGAAGAAATTTCTAGTGAATTGTTTTTAGAAATTATGAATTCTGTTTATAGAGAATCTGTTATTTTAATTAAAAATAAAGAAATGGAAAAATCAATTGAAAATATTTTAAAAAATAATAAATTGAAAAATTATTTAGTTGTTAGTTCTTTACATAGAGTTATTTTATCTTTTATGAAAATTAATAATAATTATATTCCTAATTTAGATATTATTAAAGAAAGTGGATTATTTAGTAAAAATTATCATAGTTCCATTCTAATTTTTGAAGCTTGTATTGAAAATATTAATAAAGGAATTGATATTGAAATTGAAGAAAAAGAAAAAAGTAAGAAAAAAAAAGAAAAAATTGTGAATGATGAAAATAAAAAAAATATTTATATAGGAAAATGTGATATTAATATTAATTCAAATTCAAAATTAGCATGGGCTTATTTATTAAAATTTTATTCAAAATTAAAAATATTTGATTCTCAAGTTGGTTTAATTCAAAATTTTTCATTAAAAAGTGATTTATTTATTAATGAAGGAAATGATTTTTTATTACATTTTACAGAATTAATAACAGAATCTAAAGAAATGTTAAATAAAAATATTGAAAAAGCTGATTTATTAAAAGCAACATTTGATATAATATCAAAAGGAATAGTAAATTCAAAAATTGATTCCCTTAAAGTAAAATACAATTCTTCAATATTTAAAGATAATTCATTAAAAGAAGTAATTGAAGATTATTCATTAAATAGTTGTAGTGATTTAGGAGAATGGGAAGAGATAAAAAATTATTTAATAAAAAATAAACAAATTTATAATAGAAAAGAAGAATTAATAGAATCAAGTGTTTTATCAATAGATGAAAAAAATACAAATATATCAGAAATAAATAAAATAATAAATTCAATATCAAACGAAGATGAAAGTGCATCTTATTTCTTATCATTATATTATGCGAAAACATATGATTTTGATAAATCTTATTTATATTATACAAAATCTAAAACATATTTATATAAAAATTGGTTAAATTTAGGTGAATATTCAAATAATGATTTAAAACATGAAATAATAAAAAAAATTCAAATGATATATGAAGTTGGAGAATTTTTAACATTTATTAGAGGGACTAGTGCAACTAATAAAAATTTTTCAAATAATTCAAATAATGATTTTATATTAAATGATATTGGAACAAAAAATATGTTAATATTATTAGAAAATTGGTTAAAAAGATGGCCTAATTATTTATATGATGAAGCAAGTTCATATCAAGAAATTTATTCTTCTAGAAAAATATTAAATGATGTTATGAAATATAGAATTAGAAATTATGATCAAATTGTTTCTTTAAATCCAGTTTTAGAAACTTTTAAAGTAAGAGAACATATTGAAATTGCAAAAAGTTTAAGTAAAAAAAATTATTTAGATTTTGCTGAAAAACATATTCAAATTGCTTTAAATTTTAGAAAAAATAATTCTTATGCTAATATTGCATATGTTAATGGATTTATTGTTTATCCTGTATTAAAAAATAAATGTGAATTATATGAAATTGAATCTAAAACTAAAAATAAATATGATTTAATTGGTATTGAAAATATTGAAAAAAAATATAATAAATTTATTAAAGTTTTAGAAACTCAAATTAAAACTGTTGATTTAGATGAAGAAACTAAGAAAAAAATTTTAATATTACAAGTTAAAAGTTATTTATCAATGACAGAATTAAATTTAAATTCAGGTAAAAATAATTATATTGAAACTTTTGCAGAAACTAAAAATAAGTTTTTTGAAATGGAAAAAAAAATTCAACAAAATAAAAATATTAAATCTTATTTTCATTTACTAAGACCATTAATTAAATTTTGTGATAATGTAATTAGAAATTCAATGGATGAAAATTCAATATTAAATACAAATTCAAAAAATATAAAATTTAATAATGATATATGTAAATTATATATGGAATATGGATTAAAAATTTTAATTGAAAATGATATAAAAATGGTAAATATAATTCCAAAACTTTTAGATATATTATCAAAAAATGTAAATTTATTAAAAAATATATTTTTATCTTATTCTCTAAATGTTAATATATATTATTATCTTAAATGGAAAAATCAACTTTTATCATATGTAAATACTCCATCAATGTCTGATTTACTTTTTCCAATTATTAATAATATTTTAAAACAAGAACCTCAAAGTTTATTTTATGCTTTTTCTACTATTGATTCATATTCAGAAATTTTTAATAGTAATCTAAACAATTCAAATGAAAAAACAAATTTATATAATTATATTAAAAATTATTATTCTAAATTTCTTCCTCTTAATGCAATGATTGAAGCATTTGATTGTTTAACTCATCCAGATCAAAGATTACAATTTTGGATAAGTCAATTAATAATTATATTAAAAAATCATGAAAAAGCATTTTTAGAAAAAGAAATACAAAAAGTAAAAGATATAATAAATGCAATTGATTATGATGTAGTAGATTTAAATAAAAAATATATAGGGAATAAAGTAGGAAGTTATAATAAAAAATTTAGTAAATTAGTAAAAAATGCAGTTAAATCATTAAATATAAATGAAATATCAAATATATTAAAAAGTGATGTATCAATACAAGAAAAAATTCAAAAATTAAATGAAGAATTAAATGAAATAAAACAAATATTAAAAACATATGAACAAAAACAATCAGAAGGAATTGAAAAATTAAGTACTTTCAGTGAATGGTTATCACAATATGAATGTAATGAATTTATTAATCCTGAAAATTATATTGTTTTACCATTATCAAATAATTCAAATATAAAAATATCATCATTTGATCAACATATAACAGTATTATCCTCAATTAGAAAACCAAAAAAAATAAATATTTTTGGAAATAATGAAAAAAGTTATTCATATTTAATAAAAGGATGTGAAGATTTAAGATTAGATGAAAGAATAGAAGAAGTATTTAAAGTAATGAATGAAATATTACAAAAAGATTCAAATTGTACAAAAAAAAAGATAAAATTAAATACATTTGATGTAGTTCCAATGACACAAAAATTAGGAATGATAGAATGGATAAATAATACTCAACCATTATCAAGAATAATAGAATATTCAATGATAAATTTAGATAAAGAAAACGAAATAGAAGAAGAAAAAGAAAAAATTGATGAATCAAAATTTGATCTTCAACAAAGTAAACCATATATAGCAAGATTAACTTGGTATGAAACATTATTTCCAAAATTAAGTTTAAATGATAAACACTTTAAAGCACTTCATTTAAGAAATTTTAATGATATAATAAAACCATTTAAAACTCATGAAAATTTAATGCCAAAAACAATATTACAAAAATCCCTAATGCATTATTTATTAACACCAGAAGAAATTTTAACAGTTAGAATAAATTTCATAAGAAATTATAGTGCATTATGTATTGGTTGTTACATATTAGGAATTGGGGATAGGCATTTAGAAAATTTTTTAATTAATATTAAAAATTCAGAAATTGTTGCAATTGATTTTGGAGTTGCATTTGGACAAGGACAAACACAATTTATTCCTGAATTAGTTCCTTATAGATTAACTAGACAAATTAAAAATGTAATTTATCCTTTTGGAATTAAAGGAATTATTAGACAAACTATGATTGATGTTTTATCATCTTTTAAATTAAATAAAGATTTAATTTTAGATTATTGTGAAGTTTTTGTAAAGGAACCTTTACTTGATTGGATGAATAAAAATAAAAATTCTTATAATTATAGTAATAATAGTAATAGTAATAATAATAAATGGTTACCTATTAAAAAATTTGATAATGTTTATAATAAATTAAGTGGAGGGAATCCTATTAAAATTTTTTATAGTGAGATTGAAGAAGGAGAAAATTTAATTGATAAAACTAAAGATATTATTAAAATTATATTAATTGGTAATGTTGATGGGATTAGATTTTTAAATAAAGATGAAGATTTTGTTTCTGTTGAAACTCAAGTTGATATGATGAATGAACAAGCTACTGATCCTAATTTATTAGGGAGAATGTGGTTAGGTTGGGCTTCTTTTATTTGAAATTATTATTAAATTTTTATTATTTATCAAATTATTTTATTTTTAATTTTTATATATTATGTATATTTTATTTTTTATTTTTTTAAATATAATTTAAAAAATTCAAAAAAAATTTCAAAATCGATTATTTGAAAATAAATGTCAAATGAATCAATAAATTTATTTAATAATATAAAACAAAATAAAGGAAGGATTAAAAAAATATTAAAAATTCTTTCTAATAAAGGAAAAGGAGGTCCAAATAATTATTTTTATTTTCCATTTAATCAAATAAATAGTAAAACTCAAGTTAATTTTATTAAAAAAGAACCAATTTTATTTAATCATCAAAATCAAAATTTTTTTTCAATGCAGAGTTTAAATAATTCTTCTAGTGGAAAAGATATTAAAAGAAATAAAATTCTCAATAATTTTAAATCAAATTCATCATCTAGATCAAAAATATTTCAACAAAATATTGATGATAATATTAATGATTTAAATATAAAAAATGAAAAAAATAAAAAAATTTCTAATGATATAAAAGATGATTTATACAATAAAACTATAAATAAACAAATTTGTTTTGTTAGAAAAAATGATTATGATTATAAAATGAATTATATTGATAAAAATTTAAAAATAATATATGATAATATAATTAAAATTCAAAATTTTTTTGAGAATAATTTTAATGAAAATAATCAATTGTTTATTACTCAAAAAGAATATAAAAAAGAAATGAAATATTTTTTAGATAAAATTATACAATTAGAAATAAGAATAAATGAAAAAAAACAATATGAGGAACAAAATAATAATATATTAAAAAGAAATTTAAATTCTTTAAATTTAATAAATGAAAAGAATGAGAGTCAAAATATTGATTCAAATATAAATATTATACAATTACTAAATATTGATAATAAAATTAACCAAATTAAAGAAGAACTAAAAAACAAACAAGATGAAATAAATAATTTACACAATTATTTAAAATCTGAATTTAATAAAATGATAGATCAAATAGATAAAAATAATATAAAATCAAACAATGATTTAAATATATTTTCTGAAAATCAAATAAAGCAAATTGCAAATGAAAATCAATTAATTGATTTATTTAATAAATTTGATGAAAACAATAATAATAATATTAAAAAAAATGAGTATAATGATATGATAAATAAATATGATTTAATATTGAAAAAATTTGAAAATATAAATCCAGATTTATATATTTTTCTTTCTAATCAAATAAACAATAATGAAGATAATGAAAATAAAAAAAATAATAATTTTGAAAAAAATATAAATGAACTAGAAACTAAAATAAATGAGCAAATTAATAAAAATAATTCAGTTTCAAGTAAAAATTTAATTCCATTACCATTTCATAAAACTAATAAAAAAAAATATAAAAGTTATAGTATTGATAAAGAAAATAAAAAAAAATTTGAATTTGAAAATAAATTAATTAATATAAGAGAAGTAAGAACACCTTCTATAAGTCCTACAACAACAATAACAACAGAATCAAGATTACATGATAATAGTAATCTTGAGTTTCAAAAAAATATTTATTTTTTTGAAGAAAAAATAAATAGTTTAATAAAAGATAATAAAAAAGTAATAAATGAAATAAACATAAAATTAAATAATAATGATATAATTAATAGAAAAGAAATTATTGAAATATCAAATAAACAAAATATAAAAATATTAGAAATAGAAAATAAAATCTTAGAAAATAATAAAATATTAGATGATGTATATAATAAAATAAATATAAATGAAAAAAATATTCAACAATTATTTGAAATTGAAAAAATTCAAAATATTTCAATAAAAAATTTAAGTACAAATCAAAGTTTAAATTTCAAAGAATTAGTTAATGAAAAATTAGAAGAACAAAAAGATAATAATGAAGAAATTATTTTAAAAAATATTAAAAAACCTTTAAAAAATATTTTACAATCATCAAATTTAATTCTTCAAAATGAAAAAATAATATATGAAGAAAATGAAAAAAAAGAAATTTGGATATATAAAAGACCTATAATTCAAAATCCAATATTATTATATAATAATATAGATGATTATAATTATCAAATTGAATTAGAAGAACAAGAAATGTTATATTTTGAAAATACAAATAATAATTCTACTATAACAAGTTTAAAAAATAGTGAAACAAATAGTATGATAATTAGTAATAATAATAGTATAAATATAAGTAATAATGAAAGTAATAAAAAAAACGAAAATTCATCTTCATCAATTAAGATAAAATTCTTATTTTCAAATAATAATTATTATATTAATTCAAATGAAAAAGAAAAATGTGAAGAAGATGAGAAAAGAATTGTATATGAAGAAGAAAATGAAAAAGAAGATAATAAAGAATTTTCAATTTCAAATAATTCAATAAAAATAAAAAATATAAAAAAAAGAAGAAAAAATAATTCTAAATATGAAAATGAAAATTATTTTAGTATTGACAAAGAAATTATTTATAATAAAAATAAAAATTTTAAAGATATTGAAGAAAATCAAATTAAATCAAAATCTAATAATTTTAATAAAAATAAGGATAATTTCTTTGGAAAAAATTATTTCATGTTAAAAATTTTTGATAATTTAGCAAAAGAAAATAAAAAAACAGAAAAAGAAAAATCAATTAGAAAATATAAACATAATGAAAAAAATTGTCAAATGAAAAAAGAAAATAAGAAAATTGAAAATATAAAAGTTCAAGAACATAAAAAGAAAAACAATAAAAAAAGTGAAGAAAAAAATTATAATATTTTAATGGGAAAAATAATAGAAGATATAAAGAAAAAAAAATAAATATAATAAATAAAAAACTAATTGTTTATTTTTATTTAAAATATTGGTATTTATAAAAAATATTTTAAAATAAAAAAAAATTAATATAATTAATATTTTAATATCTATCTTGAACAGTGACAATATATTCAACAAAATTTTTAATAGTTTCCTCTTTATTTTTCGGAGGAAGATTTTTAGAAATTTTAATAAACTCCATTTTAATTTTTTTCAATTCTATAGCAGTAAAAACTTTATTTAAATAAACAACATCATCATCTTTAATTTTAATAATAGTATTCCCTAAACCTTGTTCTTGTTGTTTCAATATATCATTAATAATATCTTGGCAATTTTTATCTAATTGAAATAAAAAATTAGTATCAAAAGCAATATCTGGTTTAGTACTAATAGGATCTTTTGGTTTTTTTCCTTCAAATAAACTAATATTAATATCATCAAAAGGAATTTCATCATTTGGATATAAAGTATATAAAGGACAATCCCATCGATTATTTTGTATTGGTTCTTCCATTCTAGAATATAAATCTTTTAATAAGTTTATTTCATATTCTTTATTTTTTAAATTATTTTCAAGACACTTTTCTAATGATGCTTTTAAATAAATTACACAATGACGTGTTTTTGTATTTCTTACTAAACAATAAAATTCATATCTTGAACCTTTGAAATAATTTAAACTATCTATTATTGTTATTGTTTTATCTGATATATTTTTTTCTACTTCTGATTTTAATAGAGAACGATGATTTTTTTCACTTATGTTATCTTTGTATATTTCGGATTTATTTACTTTTAATGTTTCTTCGTTTATTAATATTACTATGTAATTTTTTTTTTCAAAATATTCTTTTATTTTATTGGCATAAGTTGTTTTTCCAGAACAAGGACCACCACATATAACAATAAGAGGCATTTTATGATAAAAAATAAAAATTTATAATTAAATATAATTTATTTTGGAAAATATATAAAAAAATTCATTTATTAATTATATATAATAATTATAATTAATTTTTTCTAAAAAATACAGCATTTTTTATCTTTTTTTTGATTATTATTATTTTCAATATTTGTAATTTCTTTCAATTCAATATTATTTATATTTTGATTATTAATTAAATTTCCATTTTCCCCAAAATCAATTTTCTTAACACAATTATCATTATTTTTTCTTTTAAAACATTTCTTAGCATTACTTTTTTTAATACAACTATTATTTTTAACACTAATATTAACTTTATTATTATTTTCATCATTTTTATTTTTTTTCATACTTTCCTTTAAAGCCAATTTTCTTTCTTTTTCTTTTCTTTTCCTTGACTCAATGGCTTTTTTTTTCTCTTCCTCATCTTTCAAAATCCTAATAGCACTTTCTTTACTAATAACAACTTCAAAATCATCCCATAATCTTTGAAATTCAATAGAATATTTTTTAGCTAAATTTTTATTTTCTAAAAACAAAATATTTTCTTGATTATGATTAACAGCTTGAGTAGTCCAATTAAAACTTCCAGTAATAACAACACTATTATCAATAATTGCAAATTTATGATGCATATAATATCTAATTGAATCATCAGTTTTAATATCTATTCCTAATGCTGCTAATGAATAAATATTACTTGATTGCATTTTACAACATTCATCATCTGCAATTATTCTTATTTTTACTCCTCTTTTAAATAATGATGATATTACATTTGCAAATTTTATATTTGTCATTGTAAATATTGCTATATCCATTGAATTTTTACATGTTTGTAACATATTAATTATATATATTTCATTATTTGGATTTGGAAAAAAATAAACTTCAAAAATTGAAGGTTTTGGCATATAATAATTTAATATTAGGAAATTTGATATTGTTTTATAAGATTGAAGTAATGAATTATTTTGAGATTTTTCATTTAGGATTTGAAATAATTTTTTTAAATTATGTTCTCCTTTGTACATATTTGGATAATGAATGAAAAAATTTTGTAATGTATTATTATCTATATTTGGTTGTTTTAATGATGATTCTATAAATGATGTTATTTGATTCCATTCTGTAGGTGTTATATTTTGATAGAAATAATTTTTTTTGTAATCATATGGTATATTATTAATGTTATTATTATTATTATTATTATTAGTATTAGTATTAGTATTAGTATTAGTATTATTAATATTGATATTAGTATTATTTGTTGTAATTATTTTGGGTTTTTGAGTTATTATATCTGCACCATTTGATATATTTCCATTTTTTAATTTTTTGAGTTTTGGAATATTTTTTTCTTTTTCTCTTTCTCTTTTTTTACCAATTTTTTTCTTTATTATTTCTTTATTTCCTATATCATTTAAATTTTCTGAATCTTCATCACTTTCTTCTTGAATAAAACAAGTTTTTTTCTTTATTTTTTTTTTCTTATTTTTTCCTTTTATTGAAATTTCATCTATATCTAATTCTTCTTCATCAAATCCACTTTCTGAATCTTCATCTATATTATAATCATCGTCTTCAAATGAATAACTTTCATCATCTTCACAATTGTTTTTTTTCTTAACTTTTCTTTGGGATTTATTCATATAATTTACAATAAAAAGAGAAATTTCCTATTTAAAAATTTTAACATAAATTCTGATCAGTAAAACAATAAAATAAATAAAAAAAAATAATTATAATATTTTTTTAAAATTTTTTTAATAATTTTAAAAAATAAAGAATAAAAAAAATAATAAATGAATACTATAATCAAAGTTTTAAAATTTCAAGATATTTTTGAATCAACTTTTCGTTATTTTTTTAATAAAAAAAGGACACAACATTCAATTTTAACTGTTTTATTATCATTTGCAATTAATACATTTGTAATAATAGTTTTCATTATAGAATTACATGAATTAATAGAACATACTAATCCAGATGTAAATTATGCAAAAATGAGAAATACAATTGCACCAAATTTAACTTTAAATACAAAAGAACTTTTATTTTCAATTGGAATAAGAGATAAAAATTATAATTTTGTAAATGATCCATCAATTGCAACAATTAAAGCAACTTATGAAATAGTAATTAGTGATAAAGGGAAATTAAATCAAACAATAGAAACATTACCATTTATGAATTGTACTAACATTAGAAATATATATGAAAAAGAAGGAATAGCAAAATATTTTGATTCAAATTCAGTAGAACATTACTCATGTTTTAATTATACATCACCAATAATAATAGGAGGAAAATATGCATCATCATTTTATGGTAATTTAGCATTTTATATTATAAAATGTAGAAATGAAACAAATATAAATTGTAAAACAGAAGAAGAAATAAATGATTCATTACAAAATGGTTGGTTACAAATAGTTTATATGACATCATATGTAGATTATTATAATTATACACATCCTATTCAATATATAACTAAAGGACCATATGCTAAATTAGATGTTTTAATGAATAAATTAACTTATATTTATTTTTCTCAAATTAAAACAGAAACCGATGATGGATGGATTTTTTCATCGCTTTCAAATATTTATTCTACTGAAGTTGATTATACTGATAATGATATTAATCAAGTTAAAAATGATGGTATTATTGCTTCTGTTTATGTTTGTCCTTCTGTTTCTTTAGAATTATTTTATAGGAAATATAAGAAAATTCAACAAATTGCTGCATCGATTGGAGGAATTTTTAGTTCTTTATCTATTTTTAGTTCTGTAGTTATTAATTTTTTTTCTACTTATCTTTTTGATGTTACTTTTTCTAATTCTATTTTTAATTTTTCCTTTGAAAATCCTTTTAAAAGTACTTTTATTTTTCAAAGAATTTATCCAAATGATTTAGAAAAATTTAGTTTAGAGTCACGTAAAATTGAACAAAATAATATAACTGACAATTCTAAAACTAAAATTAAAGTGATTAATCAAGTTAATGCATTTAAATTGGATTATATTCCTTCGAATTTTAAAAAATTAGGGAAAATGAAAACAAAAACAATTTATGAAATGAAATTGAGTTTAAAACATTTATTTAGATTAGTTTTTGATGCATTTACATTAAAAGGTAAAACATTAAAAAAAGAATATGAAATTATTAAAAAACAAGTAATGATTTATGCTGATTTTATTAATATAGGAAAAACTGTTATAGATGTTGAAAAAATGCAAAAAGTTTTGATAAAGCATTTTCCTAATGAAAAATCATTGAATGGAAATAAAAAAATATTATTTTTAAAAAATATAGATGAAAATAGTGATATGAAAGGAATAATATTTTCAAGATTTACAATAAATAAATTATAATAATATTTAAGTTTATATAAAAAAAATGAATTTTTAATTGTTTAAAATAATAATAAATAAAAAAGTAATGTCAAGTAATAATCTATTAATTAATCAATATGAAAACATACAAAATAGCATTTTAAATGAACAAAATTCTACAAAACATTTTATTAGATATGAAAATATTAGAATATATGAAATAGTAGGAATTATTTTTATTCTAGTATTGACTATTTTTATACCTTTAAATATAATGCTTACATGTTTTAATGCTAATTTAAATACATATATTTGGGTTAATTTTTTAAATTCTCCTATTATAATAATTATGTTTTTTGTCCCAATTAGATATAATTTCCAATTTGATTATATTAATAAAGGAATTATAATGAATAAAGAATATATAATAAGTTGTATGAATAATTGTTTTAAAAAAAAAAATATTTCATTTAATGAAATCAAATATTTTAAACTCCAAACTTTTAATTTTGTATTTATTGCTCATTATAATTTAGGATATTATGATATTAATCAAAAATTTGAAATATTATTTTCTTTTCCATATATCTGTTGTGTTTCAAATTTGAATGAATTAGAAAAAAAAATTGAGAAGCTAAATGAATTATTAAATGAAGAAAATATTTGAGATTTTAATATTTTAAAATTTTAAATAATTTTTAAAGATTTTAATTGAGTTAATTTAAATATTAAAAAAAATAAATAAAAAAAAATTTGTTAATAATTACTTTAAAATAATTATACTTTATATAATAATATAAATTTGATTTAACAATTATTTCATAAAATATTTTGAAATTATAAAAAAATTGTTTAATTTTCATTTTTAAAATATTTAGTTTTTTATAACTTATTCTTCATTTATTTTCTTTGAATCTCTGGATAATAAAGGACGAAAATCATCAATATCTATTTTTTTAAATTTATGAAAATATATTAAAAAACATAAGAAAATACATAATATGATTCCAATAATAATAGAAAATATTAATAAAACGTTTTTTAATGTATGATTTTCTGAATAATAAAAATCTACCAAAATCTCTGATGAATTAGCAATTACAATATGAATCATTTTTATTTGTATTATTATAAGGATTTGGAATAATCAATTCCTTTATTTTAAAAGGTTCAATTATAATTTGATATGTATAAAAACTTGGAGAATAAATATAATCTTTAGGTATAAAATCATCATATAGATTAATATAAATATAATTATTGTTTTCATTTTTAAAATTTAAAATCATATATGGAAATTGATTTATATATTTTAACGCATATGTATTATTATTATAAAATTTTTTTTTTAATATTTCTTTTGATATCACTTCAATAAAGTTTTTTATATAAGAAACTTTAATTAAAAAGAAAATTTCTTGATTATTACATGATGATAATGAAAAAGATTTAGGTAAAGTATTATTACTATAATAATTATTTTTAATTGTAATATTATCAAATAAAAGACATTTATCATTATCTTTTGACTGAACAATTTCTATTATATAATTATATTCATTTACTATATAATTTGTATTTATTTTTATAGAATTATTTCCTATTAAATAAAATCCAAATATTTTTCCTATTGGTTCCTTAATTGTGTCATTATTATTAAGTATTGGGAAATACATTAAATGAATTAAAGAAGATGATGTTTGATTTCTTAATTTTATTTGAATTATTTGTTTTGAAGAAATATTAAAAGGATATAAAAATAAATCTTCAGATTTTAAATTAAAAATTTCATTTTCATCTAAATTTTTAACAAATATATCAATATCTTTTTCTCCATATATAATTTTTGGATAAAAATATATTCTTTGATTATCTTTCTCTAAATAATTATGATTTATTGAAATTAAATAATATTGATGTTTTTCATTCATTTCAATTCTTTCCATAAAAATATTTTCCCCATATGGAGAAAAATAATTAAAAAGTGAAACATCAATATATGACTCTATAAATAATAATACATATTTTAATGTTTTGTTTGGAGTAAATTTAATAAAAAATTCTTGAGTGTTTAAATTTTTATTAAAATAATATAATAAGTTATTTGATATAAATTTACCATTTGTTTCCAATACATTTTCAGTTTTTTCTGATATATATATTAAAAATGAATTAATATTAGTTGAACAATTAAATTCTTTTGTTTCCCCTTTTTTTAATTGAATTGTAAAATTTGATTTTAAATCAATTTGAAAAAAATTTTTTTGAATACAAATATAATTATATGTAATTGTAGCATCAAATTTTCTAGTAATAAAAAGTCCAATCAATAAAAAATTATTAATTGAATAATTTAAGTTGTAAGTATAATTGATACTATTATTATATAAATATAATTCTCCGTAAAATTCAGATTGATTTGAAGGTAAATTATTTTCAATTTCTTCTAGTGTTGTATTAATATATAACTTATAATAAAATGAATAATTATATTCATTTGTATATGCCTTTTTTTTAATTAAATAATGTAAAAGTTCTGAATTAATGATAGTATTTAATGGCTGAATAAAATAAAATAACGATGGATTAATAAAATGAACAATTTGTTCACCCTCATATAAATTTTTTATTTTTTGATTATAAAAATATATTAAATAATGATATATACATAGAGTGTCATTTAATGTAGATATTTTTATTGTATAATTACACAATTCTTCAATATGAAAATTTAAACTAATTGATGAAATGTTATTGTATCTATTAATTATTTCATTATTTTTATATATTGTTACATTTAATGGGGATTGTTCATACCATTCTGATTTTAAATGTATAATAATATTTGTATCATTTGAATTATTTAAAATAAAATTATATTCTTTATCATCATCTTGTTCAACTTTTGAATAATAAATTTCATTTGTATCAATTATTATATCCTTTGATATATTTTGTTTTATTATTAAACAAAAAATAAAAAGGAATAAATACTTTCTCATATTTTTATTTTTTTTATCATTTGTAAAAAATATTATTTAAATTATTTTATGGGTAAATAAAAATATTAATTAAAATAAAGAAAATAGATTATTAAGGTTGAAATTATGATTCCTTTATTGAAAAAATATGATTATTATAAAAGTGAACAACTATCACTTTTTTGAATAGGATGCAATATTCTATTAATATCATCAGAAATATTTTCAAAATAAGACATAATAGTTTTTAATTTATGTTCAATTCTAACTTTATATGAAATTATATTTTGTAATAATTGTTTAATTTTATTAAAAACTGCCATTAAAGTTATAGGATCAAATTCAACTTCAATAGTTAAATTAACAGTAATATCATAAAAAGAATTTTGAAGAATAACTTGAGCTTTTAAAGTTTTAGTTTTTTGAAAATTATTTAAAAGAGCTTTTACATTTGAAATTAATAATTCCAAAAATTTATATCTATCACTTAAAATACAATCAGAATAATTTTTACTTAAATTTTCCATTTTCAATTGAAAATTTAACAAATTTGTTCCTGACTCAGTTCCATTTTTATCATCATCTTTACAGAAAAAATCAATATGAGGAAATTCATATTCATCTTTAGGAAAAGAGATTTCATCTTTATCATCTTTAATAGTAATAACATGATTTAATTTATATTCAAATTCTTCTGCAATATCATCAATATCTTTTGAAGAAGACATTAATAAAGAAAATTTATAATCTCCTTTATTAATATTTTTAATTTTTGAAATTGAAGCAGTAAAAGTTGATTTTGAAATATCAGAAGCTCTTTCTTCATATTTATCAAAATGAATAATATTTTGATCTATTGTTGTTACTGTTTCATATGCTTCATATTTTTCAATTAAAGTATCAATTCTTGTATTTTCATAATCTAATTTTATTATTTGATTTGATACATCTTCTATAAAATTTTGTACAGAAATTCTACCATTGTTATTTTTTGATTCATGAAAATTTTTAATTAATATAAATTTAATTATGTCATCATCTTCTCTTGGTGTTGAATTCATTAATTCTTCAAAATATTCATTTGGAGATCTTCCTTTTTTTATATTTTTTAATAGAAACCATACATTAAATCCAAATGAATCATATGAAGTAAAACCTTTTTGACGAAATAAATTAAAAAATAATTCTTTTATTGATTGTATTTTTTTTAAGGTTTCTTTTTTTTCATCATTATTATCCATTATTTTTAATTTAATATAATATATTTAAAATAATATTTACCTTAAAAATTAAATAATTAAAATTCCAATTTTAAATTAAAATAATTTTGTAATTAATTAATCATCACTACTCTCATCACTATTATCATCTTCAGTTAAAGATTCAGAAATATCTAATAATTCAACTCCATCATTCATTTCTTTATTTCTTTCTTTTAAGAATAATTTATATGCTTCTTTACTATTTCTCATTATTGAACTAATTAAGAAAAAGATACTTAAAAAAGAAGCAATTGAACATAAAATTATACTAGTTCCAATTTTTTGTCCTGTCTTTACAAAATAATTTAGGAATTGATCATAAAAATCTATTATATTATTTTTTAAATAATTACAATTAAACATATCATAAATTGAATTAATTCCATGTTCAGGAACATAAATATTAGTTAATAAATTTGTAATTAAATTAACTTTTTTTTCTTCTTCATTTATCATATTTAAAATTATTCTATATCTATGTTGAATATTTTGAATATCTCTTGATAAAGAATCTAATAAATTTTCATTAGTTTGATAATAATTAGTTAATGATAAAACTCTATTCAAAATTAAAGATAATGAATCTCCACTACATGAACGAGCGTATAATTGCATTAAAGTTATTTCATCATATTTATCTTGGATAATTAAACAATATTTTTTCTCAGGATTTCTGTGATTAATTTCTCTTTTTGGTAAATAAATATAATCTTCTTTACAATTTTTTTTTGTTGTTACCCAAATATCATTTGTATTACAAAGTTCTTTATTTCCATTTGTTATTTTTGTTATTTCATTTAATAAATATAATATATCTGATGTTCCATATGATTCATCTGTTGTTGATGAATAATTTCCTATGAAATTATCTATATATTTTTGAAATTGTTTATATTCATTTGATGAAATTATAAATTTTAATTTTGATTGTTTTTCATTTAAAAGTTTGATATTTTCATTTAAATTATTAATACTTGTTTCTCTTAATTTTAATATTTCAATTAAATTTCCATTTTTATTTAAACATGTATTTAAAAAATTTCCTGCATTTTCTAATTTTGGAAAAAGTGAATTATCTGAATTTATATAATCTTCACTTAAAAATTCTGTTATTATTGGTATTATATCTTTACTTAAATGAGTTAATGATAAAATAAAAGCACCTAAAATAAAACTTATAATTAAAACAAAGAATAAAGAATTCCAAATAATATTTAAAATTAATCTTAAAGAATCTTCTTTGATAAAAGAATATACTGGTAAAATTAATAAAGTTAAAATTGAAATACTTATAAAATATAAATGAATAATTTCAAAAAAATACCATAAGATATTAAAACTTAAATTATGAAAAATAAAAAAATTTTCAGATAAAGTTTCAGACATATTAACCATTAAGATGGAAAAATTTTTTAAATTAATAGTAGTATTATTAATATCTGCAATAAATTCTTCTTTATTTTGAGAAATATTTAATAGATTCCTATATAAATCATCAAGAATAAGTGAATTGTGTTTAAAATTAATATTATAATCATCATAAATTTTACCTATTGTTAAATTTTTATCATGTAAATCTTTAAATTGTTTAGTATAAATAGGATAAATTCTACTTTTATTATTTTCATTTGGATTTTTGAATGAAACATAACCATTATAATGTAAATCTTCTATTAATTCTTTAAAATTTTTTGTTTCTTTTAAAATTCTTTTATGATATGAAAAAGTTGAATGTGTTTTATTATTAATAATTTCAATAACATTTGATGTTTTATTTAAATAAAGATTTATATTTAATAATCCAGGCCAATTATAATTTATTTCTTTTTCATTTTCTTTTTTAATATTCATTCCATTGTTAAAATTATAAAAAAATTTCATTAATGAACACGTAGAACCATTAAAATAAAAAAAATATTGTTTAATATTTCTAAAAGAATATATTGAACAAATTAAAACAAAAAGAAACAATATCAAAGAAGTTATTAAAGAAAAATTAGCACATTTTCCATATTTAACTGTTTTTCTAAATAAGCATACTTCTCTTAAGGAACATATTATTAATATAATCCATATTATTAATGAAATTAAACTAAATGATGAAAAAACTATATTAAAAATGATTTTTTCAAAATATCTTATAAAGTCTTTTAATTTTCCTTTTACTATTAAATTTGACAAAAATTCTTTATCTTCTTTTTTTAAGTTATTTGTTTTTTGTTTTTGAAATAAATTATTTATAAATGATAAAAAAGAGTCATTATTTGATTTAGATTTATAATCTTTATCTATATTCATACAAACATTATTTAAATCATCAGAAGAATATAATTTCCTTAATGAAAATGGATAAATATAAGAAATTGAAAATAAAAATAAATAAAATGAAAATTTATAAAAAAACTTCATTATGTAAATAATATTGACAATTAAATAAAATAAATAATTATCGAAAAAATTATATAATTAATCAAAATAATTCTTCTCTATAAAATTAATTTTTCCTTTTCTTTTAAAATATAATAATATTTTACTTACAAATTAAAATGAAGTACTCATTATTTCCTAATTATAAATTATGAACATTATATGAAAAAAATGAATACTCATATATGTTAATTCCATATTTAAAGTTGGTCTCTAAATAAAATTTGATTTTTAAGAATTTTAATTTATTAAATTTCTATTTTTAAATTTATATGGAGAATTTTATAATATGAATGATTATTATTCAAATAAGTAATTGAAATATCTAGGATTTTATTAATGAAATTATAGTCATAACCTCATTGTTGTTAAAAATGTTTTTATATATATTAATTTTTAAAAATTATTCTCAAAAATAAAAATATAAATTAGAATTAATTATTAAGCAAAAAATAAAAAAATATAATTTAGATATCTTCTTTTCTTTTTATTAAATATAAAAAAATGAAAAAATTTATTTTAATAATCTTATTATCATTTATTCTTTCTCAAAAGAATAAATGTAAACCAAATGAAATATATAATGAAGAAAAAAAATCATGTGTTGAAATATGTAAAAATGATGAATATTTTAATAATGTAACAAGTACATGTGAAAAATGTGATGAAGGTGAAAAATATAATCAAGATAAAAAAAAATGTGAAGAAGTAAAAAAACCAGAAGATAAATGTAAACCAAATGAAGTTTGGAATGCAAGAATAAAAAGATGTGTTAAAAAACAAATAAAATGTAGAAATGGAAAAATTGTTGATGGAAAATGTGTTTGTCAATATGGATATAAATTAAAAGGAGATGAATGTAAAAAAATTATTAAAAGATGTCGTCCAGGATATGTTCTCATAGGAAATAAATGTGTCAAAATGAAAATTAATCATTAATAATTAAAAATGAAAATTTAAAGAAAAAAATAATTAAAAGAATATTAAATATATGATTTTTAGTACATAAAAAAAATAAATTATTTTATTTGTTGATTGATAAAATTTTTTATTTAATACAATTTTCTTTAAAAATACTCTTAATTGTAAAATTAATTTTATTTATTATGTATATAACATTTATTATATAATATTATTATGATATTATTCATTATAAAAAATTAAATAATTATATATAATATATCATAATAATTTTATTTACTATATTGTTCTCTAAAAATATGATGTCTTTTTTTACAATTTTTAACAGAAAATCCTTTAGATAAAAAATTAGTACATTTTAAACATTGTCTATTCTTATATTTTCTCATACTTCTAAAAATTATTTTATCAATATATTTTCCTAAGACATCATTATTAGGATCTATATCAGGTATTTCTTCAATTTTATTTAATTTTTTTAATAATTCTTCTTCTTTTAATTTAAAATCTAAATACATATCTTTTGATATATCTTTTTCAATTTTTAAATTTTTTGCTGAATTATTCTTTATATGAACTTTTGATACATTCATTGTTTTAAATTTTTTTAAAATTTTTGGTTTTGGAATAAATGGAGTTTTTTCTCCTTCTTCTATTGTTTTTTTTAAATAATCTTTTTTCTTTTTTAAAAGAACAATTTCATTTTTTAATTTAATATATTCTTTTTTAGCATTATTTATTTTTTTTTTAAATAATTTTTTTTCATAAATATCATCATTATTATATTTAAAATAATTTATTGATTTATAATTTATATTTTTTAAAATTGATGAATTTATTGAATCTAAATCACTTTGTTTTTCATTTATTGTTAAATCTTTTTTATTATTAATAATAATTATATTATCTTGTGAAAATGATTTATGTTTTTTTGAATTTTTTGTTGAAATTGTATTTGAATTTTGTTTTGAATTTTTTGAATTTTGTTTTGAATTTGCGTTTGAATTTTCTGAAATATGAAAAAAATTACTTGAATAAGAAGGATTTAAATTAGATAATGAATTTTGATTTTGATAAAATTCTTTTCTTGTAATTGAACCTGAACCACTATTATAAACAGCTCTTCTTGAAGCATTTCTTAAAAAAGAACTATTATTATTACTATTATTATTATTATAATTATAATTATTATTATTTTGAATACTATTATTACTATTAATATTATTTGTATTATTATTATAAAAATAATTATTACTATTATTGAAATTATTATTATTTGAATTAATATTTATTGTATTAAAATTAGAATCTAAATTAATATCTGAATTATTTGTATTAAATTTATTACTTCTTAATGTATTATTTTTTGATATTATTTTATTTTCTGAATCAACATCATAATATAATTTATTACTATCTAAACTTTCTATTTTTTTATTTTGTTCTTCTATTTCATTTTCTTTATTTATAATTTTTGAAATATTATCTGTTTTTTTTTTTGATGATGATTGTATTATTGAATTTCCAATACTTTTATTTTTAGGAATTAAATTTTTTTTTTTTATTTTTTTTTTATTTTCAATATCAGGAGATTTTGAAAATATAATTTTATTTTCATTATCAAAAATTCTTAATTTAACATTATTAAGACTAGCTTGAATAAATTTAATTTTTGGAGGTTGACTTTTATTTTTAATTCTTTTAGTATTTTTATTATTGATTTTTTTAATATTATTTTTTTCAATTATATTAGCAGAAGATTTACTTAAAGAATCAGAAGTAACTGCAGTTTTTTTATTTTTACTTCTTGAAAAACTATCAATTGATTCTTTATTTCTTTTATGAGATGATCTAATCGAACTAATTATATTTTGATTATTTATTTTATTATTATGATTTTTTAAAAATTCTTCAGTAATTGATGATTCTTCTATCTCAAATTTTAAATCATTTTCATTTTGTATTTGATTTTCTAATTTAATATCATTTGTTTCTTTTTCCATATTTTCATTTTTGTTTTCTAATTGATTTAAATTTATTATTTTGATATTTGGATTATTCTCTTTTATTTTAAAGATTTTTTCTTTTTTATAATCATTTTTTAATGAATCATAATTAACATTAGAATGAATTGATAATTTTTCCATTTCTTTTTTTATTTTTGCAAGTGTTTTTTTTAAATTTTCATTACCTTCCATAATCCTATTTGCAATATTTTTTTCATATTTTATATTTTCTTCTTTAATTTTGTTAAAAATTTCCTCAGTATCCATAACAAATTATTAAAAGTTAAAATACAATAAAATTAAACAAATAAATAAATGAGTTTATCTATAAATTCAAATAAATCATCTAAATCACTTTTAGCAAATTCACAAAAAATTTTAAAAATAAAAAATTATTTAAAAATTGATATTCTTCCAAAACCATTTGATGGTTATGTTACAAATAGAAAAAAATTCAAAATAATAGATTTTATTAAAAAAAAAGATAAACCACCATATATATTATCAAATAAAGTGAATGAAGAAAAAACATTTCCTTTATTAGAATTAATATCTAATAGACAATCTGTAAATAGAACTAAAAATTTTTTAAGAAATATTTTACATTCAAAAGAAATTCTTTCTCCTTTAGAAGAAAATTCTTTAAGTCATAGAACTTTTAGAGAACCAAAATTATTAAGAAATAAATTTAAAATCAAATTAAAAATTCCAGAATATAATTTTGAAAAGAAAAAACAATTTTCTTTAGATAAAGTTAGAAAGACTATTTTGGTTAATTTTAAAAAAAATATTTCTATAAATAAAGGAAAAAGTGAATTAAGTAATTTTAATAAAAAAAAAATTAATCAAAAATTAGTTTTTCATAATATTAGTAAGAGTAATAAATTGATTTTGGATTATGATAAAAAAAATAATTATATTTTAAATGATTATAAAAATTTAGAAGAAGATAAATTTATATCTTTAATCCAAAAGGATGTTGCACATTTAAGATTTAGAAATCATATAAAATCAACAAATGTATTTTAAAAAAAGATTTATGTTAAATTTTACTATTAGAAATTATTAATTAATTAATAATTTATAATTTTAAAAATATTTTTAAAAAAATTTATTTTTACAATAATTATATTATAAAAATTAATTATATTTTTTATAATGGAAAGTAATTCATCAAATTCAACAAATCAAATTCAACCAATATCATATATAAAAAAAGCATTTAGACTTATATATAAAGGCGTTCCAATTATGATATCTTGGAGTTTCAATTGTATTTTTTTAAATAATAATTTATATATAACTTAGTTATTTTATTTATTGGATGCCCTCTTATGTTAGAAATTAGTAATCAAAATTTATATCAATGGATAAAAAGAAATGGAGGATTTAAAAGTGAAAGTATCAATTCAATGGAAATGAGATCTTTAATTTAATTTCCTTAAACAGATATTTAAATAATGATTTATTTATTAATTAATTTTTAAATTATTTTGATTTTATTAAAAATAAAAAATCAAATGATAAATAATCCATCATTTAATTTTTCACCTGAATTAAAACAAACAGAAGTATTTGAACAAATGAAATCACAAATTTATAATTTGGAACAAATTATTAAACGTCAACAAGGAGAAAATGAATTATTAAATAAATCAAATGTTATATTTGAAAAGGAAAAATTAAAATTAAATTCTACTATTGTTTTAAAAGATAATTTAATAAGGGAAACTACATCAATTTTAGATAATTTAAAATATAAAATTGAACAATTAGAATCAAAAATTTCTCAACTTGAAAAACAAAATACTGAACTTAATTATATTAATTTTGAATTAATTCAAAAAAATAAAATTTTAATGAATTCTCAGTCTTCTAAAAATAATATAAATCCTCAAATTTCAAGTTTAACAGAACAATTAAATGAAGTTTCAATAATAAAATCAAAATTAGAATTTGATTTAAAAAATTTACAGAATAAATTAATTGAAAATCAAAATATATATGAGAATGAAATAAAGACATTAACAAAAGCAAAAAATAATGAAATTTCACAAAAAGATAAAATAATTGTAGAATTACAAAATGGATTAAATTTAATAAATAATCCAATTAAAAATGATAAACAATATGATATTAATAATAATAAAATTCAATATTCTGAAATGATAATGAATGATTTTAGTGAAATAGAAAATAAAACAAAAATAATTACAGAACAAAATAATCAATTAAAAAATTATATTAATGAATTACAAAATCAAATAAAAGAATTAGAAAATTTATTAGTTTTAAAAGATAAATTAATAAATGAATTACAAAATAAAAATAATGAATTTGAAAATGAAAAAAAATTAAAAAATGAAGAAAATTCAAATTCAAATTCAGAAGAAAATTTTAATGAAGCAAAAGAAACACAAAAAACTGTAAATCAATTATTAATTGAAAGAGAAGATTTAATTAAACAAATTTCTGAATTAAAAAATGCACAAGAACAATTTAATATTGGAATAAAAGAAGCAAATGATTTATTTAATGAAAAAGCAAAATCTTTTGAAAATACTTTAATCTCATATTGGAAGAAAAATAAAAGAATATCAAGAAAAATTAAGATTATCAATTCAAGAAAAAAATAAATTAATTGATGAGAATAATAAATTAAAAAGAGAAAAAAGTAAATTAGAAAGAAAAGTAGAATTACAAGTTAAAAGTCCATTATTACAATCAAAAAAAATTAATTTATTAAATACTAATTCAAGGAATTATAGAAATAATAATTATGATAGTGGAAATTATATAAATGAAACTGATATTCATAATCAAAATAATACTTTTTTAAAAACTGGTTCAAGACAAATTAGTTTAAATACAAATTCATTAATTAATATTAATAATAATTTTAATAATGAAGATCCTTATACTGATAGTCAACAAAAATCAATTGATGAATTTAAAAAAATGTTAAATAGAGTTGATGAAAATTCAATAAGGAAAAGAAAGGATTATATTAAACGAAAATTAGAAGAGTCTAAATTAAAATATATTATTTTATTTTTATTTAATATGAATAATTTTAATTTTAAAAAACATTATTATATATGTATTAAACTTAAAAAGAAACTAAATTGAAATTTATTGTTAATTGATAATTAAATATTTTCAAAAATATAAAATTAATTTAAAAATTATATATAATAAAAGATAAAAAATTATATTAATTATATGTTAAAAATCCACAATAATTTGATTGGGGATTGGGGTTTGGGGATTGGGGATTGGGGATTGGGGA
>JAJJLH010000196.1:0-45043 GCA_023806865.1 Isotricha sp. YL-2021a
ATTATTATTATTATTATTATTATTATTATTATTATTATTATTATTATTATTATTATTATTATTATTATTATTTTTATTATTTTTATTTTTAATGTTTAATTCTATTTCTTTTTCCAAACTATCATCAAAAAATATATGTCTTTCTTCAGAACTTCTAGTGTTACTTGATTTTAAATTGCTTTTCCTTTTTTGTATAGGTGATAAATTTATTTTTTCTAAATTTTGGTTTCTACTTTTTTTTTGATTGAAGTTACTATTAAATTTTTGTTTTTTATTATTTATTTTCTTTTTGATATTCTTAAACTGTTTAATATTATTATTATTTCCCTCTTCTAGAGTTATTTTTTTTGAATTTAAATTATTTGAATTTTGATTATTATTATTATTTTCATTTTTATAATTTTGATAACCTAATTTTTCTAAAATTATTCTTGCTCTTCTATTTTTAAAATATTCATCTCTCTTTTTTTTTAATTCTTTTTCTGAAGGAACATGACTAATACTTGTTTTAAATTGTTCTTCAGTATTTAATAAATTTATATTTTTATTTGAAAAAGATGAAATAGATCGTTTATGATAATTATTTAAAGAATTTAATATATTATTTTTTAAATAATTATTATTTATTTTATTTGATTCATTAATCAATTCATCAGTTAAATTTTTATTATTTAATTTTTTATTTAATGATTTATTTAATTCTAAATTATTTCTACTATGATTAAATTCATATTTTTGATATGGAAAATTATCTTTTTCTTTTTTAATTGAAGAAAAAGAATTTTCATTATCATCATTTTGACTTTTAATTATTGAATTATCATTTTCATTTTCAATTTTATTTGAATAAAATGATTTTATTTTTTTTGGGTTTTGATTTGAATTTTTTTTAACCTTTTCATTATTTTTAACATATTTTTTTCCTTTATCATTTGAATTTTCTTTTATTTTTTCTTTTTTATTTTTATTATTAAAATTATTAATTGTTTTATTCTCTGTTTTTTTTAATGATTTTTGAATTATTTGTTCTTTAATATTATCATTAATATAATTATTTTGTTTTTTTGATAAATGAGAATCAATAGAATTATTGTTATTATTTTCCCTATTAAAATTAAAGTTTACATCATTAGAAAATCTTATATATTTTTTTCTTTGAAAATCTGTTTCTTCTGTTTTTAACTTTTTAATATCAGAAAATGATTTATTATTATCAATTGAAATTTCATTAAAACTTTTTTCAGATAAATTTATTGAATTATTTTTTTTGTTATTTAAAATTAATTGATTTTCCTTATCAAGATAAATATCTTTATAATTATTTAAATGTCTTAATTTTTTATATCCATTATGAGTTTGAATATATGAACTTGAAGATAATAAAGATTTTGAATCATTCTTATCAAAACTCATATTTTTATCAGTTAATCCCAACATTTTTTCTAAAATTATATTTAAGAACAATATAAATAATTTTTTAAATAAATTAAATTAATTTTTCCACATAATTTATTTTTGTATTTTATTTAATACTTATTTATATTCAATTAATATCTACATCATCTATATAATAAGATTTTTATCAAAAAAATTATATCTACATTATTTCATGAATTAAAATTTTAATCATTAAGTAGCAAAAGAAGAAATTGAAATAAAATTTTTTTTATTATCTTCAATTGAATTTACTGCAAAAATAGTATATTCTCTATTAAAAATTGCATTTCTTCTTTCTTGATTAAAAGCATCATCTGTAATTTGAAAAACAATACTTAAAAATGGATCATGAAATATATCAATATTAAAATGACATTTTTTATATTTTTGTAATAATTCTAATCTCTTATTTAATATTAATTTTCCTATATTTTCAGATGATAAAATATTTTCTTTTCTATTATCAATTATATTATTATAATCAAATTTAATTTTTATATCTTCATTCCATTCTAATTGATTTATTGGTTCTAAATTATTTAAATATTGAATTGTGTCATAAAATAATTTACTACCATTTCTTAAAAATATTTTCTCATTTGGATTTAATTTATTTGGAATCAAATATTCATAATCACCTTCTTTTATTATAAATTGTATTAATTCTTTTAATTTAATTGCATATTCTTTTGGATTTGTTCTTGCAAAATTAATTTCTTTTAACATTTTTATTTCATATGAATTTTCATATGACATATTTTCTGTTGATTTATTACAAATTGGTGAAGTTATAATTCCATTTTTGTTTCTTGATTTATAATCTAAAAAAGATGTATTTGCTAATCTTTCATTTGAATCATAATTTCCTAAATCATTTATATTAATATATTTTTGTCCTATATATTTAGTATTAATACATACACAATTTCCCATTAATTTATTTTAATATTTTTCTCTTAGGTATTTTTAATTATTATTTATCAAAATTATTTTATAATATAATTATAAAATTATAAATAAGATACTTTATATATTCAATTAAAATTAATAAAAAGTTTATTAAAAAATGCTAATCTTATATTTAAATCCTTAATAAATAAATATCAAACATATATTATAATTTATATTGGTTTATTTTTTAAATATATTAATTAAGGATAGAAATACTAATTTAAACATTAAAAGATTTATTAATATTATTTTTTTCTTATTTTTATTTTATAAATTTTATTAAAATCCAATAATAATAACTTTTTGTTTTTTGTTTTTTTTGAATTAATAATGTATTTATATTTTTTATTTTTGATAAATTGAAAACCCTAAATATACAATTATCTTTATTTCTTTTTTTAATGAATTCATTTATGTTTTTAAGAGCTCATTTTTTTGATTAAAAAAATCATATAATTACTTTTTATATCATTTTTTAATTTTCTTCAAATTTATTTATATTAATGCATTTTTCTTTAGAAAGAATGATAATTAAAATAATTGATTTATTGATAATAATTCAATTATTTTAAAAATTCTTTAATAACTCTTATCTAATTTTTATTACTGTTTTAAAATTATTATTAATTATTATTTAATTTTTTATATATAATAATAAAATATTTTAATATAATTTTTTAATTTTTAATGAAAAAAAAAAAATTGTTTAATAAACTTTCTCCTTCAATTAAAGTTTATTCTATAATTGCTTTTATAATTTCTTTAAATTTAAAATCAAAATCACGAAATAAGTTTAGTGATTATCTAAATTTGAATTATGAAAAAATTTTTAATAAAAACCAATATTTACGATTTTTTACAAATATATTTATTCTTGGTGAATTATCAAGGAAAACAATATTCTTTATTTATTTTTATTATATTCATTTTTCAAAAATTGAATTTAGAGCGATAAGTTTAAGAAGATATGCAGAATATTTAATGATGATATTTTATTTATTAATTAATCTTAATATTTTTAATTTATTTTTAGTATATGTAATAAAATTAAAATCATTTAATACTTTAGCTTATCAATTATTAAGTTCAATTATTTATATTAATTCTCAAAGAGAACCTAATAAAAAAGTTAGAATATTTATGATTAAAATTGAAAATAAATATTTTCCTATTTTTCAAATAATAATACATATCATTGAAGGAATTAGTATAATAGAAAATTTAATTGGCTATGCTTCTGGATATTTATTTTTATTATTAAAAGAAGAATTCCCAAAGAAAAAAAAAATTAATATTTTAAAAACACCTAAATTTTTAGTTGATTTAACAGAAAAATATATGGAATGTAATAATAATAATGATAAAATAAAGTAATATATTAATAATCTACTTAATTCAAATAATGAAAATAATAAATAAAAAAATAAAATTTAAATTTCAATAATATGAAGAATTATTAATATATTTTATGTTAAAAATAAATATATAATAATAATGAAAAAAATTCTAATAATAATATTTGAAATTTATATATTAATAAAACAAAAAATAATTATATTTTCCAAAAATAACTATATAACAATTAACATATATTTTTTTTAATTAAATAAAAAAATAGAAAAATAAATATTTTAAAAAAAATAATAAATAATAATGGAAAATCAACTAATAGAAACAGAAGAAAAAGAAAATTTAAATTTAATAATACCAAAATTAATAGGAAAAAGTATAGAATTTTCAAAAGCAATGAAACAAAAAATGAAAAGCAACTTAATATTTAATGAATTTGACCATAAAGCATCAAAAGACTTTAACTATTATTTAAATGAATCAAACAAACGTTACATTGGATTAAAAAATGGTGGTCAATTAGATAAATATTTAAAAGAATCCCAAATTAAAAATAGAAAAAAAGCCAAAAAAATATTATCAGATAATTTTTATACATCATTAAATTTAGATAAAGATAGAGAAGCAATGAAAATAAATCATAATGGTCCTTTATTAACAGAAATGAATGAAATAATTAAAAAAATTAAAGAAGAAAGTGATAATTCAATTGATACTAATTCAATTAAAGAAGAAATTAATAAAAAATTATATAAAAAAAAATTAAGAGAATCAATTTTACTTCAACAATCTCAAAATTTAATTAATGAAATACCTTTTTATACTCCTGAAAAAGGGAATCATGCAACTGAATTAAGTAAAAAAATATATATTTATTTTATTTATATTAGTTAAAGAAATTGTTAATGATGATAAAAATTATTTTTTAAATGAAATGTCAAATTATCATAATAGTTTAAAAGATATTAAAGAAAGAATAGATAAAGGAGAAGATGTAAAAAATAGATTAGAATATAATCCTGATTTTAAAATGTTAAATTATCAAAAGTATATTCCAATCAAAATAGAAAAAAAAATTGAAATTCCTGTTGTTGATATGCATAAAATAATTCAATTTTCAAAATTAGGAAAAAAATTAGGTCAATCTACAAAAGAAATTAAAAAAAAAAATATTGATTTACCATTTATAACATCTCAATCATATGAAGAAAAAAAATATGATTATAAAAATCCATATGGTATAGTAAAAAATTTGGCTTATAATGAAGCATATATTAATGAAAAATTTGATAGAAAAAAATATTTATTAGAAAATAAATTGCATACTGAATCTTTACCTCAAATTGAAACATATGATAATATTGTTAAAAATAAATTTGAAAGAATAAAAAGTACTAGACAATTAAGAAATGAGGCTATTGCAAAAAAACAAATTCATAGTTTATTAGATATCAGAGAAATTAAAAGAAAAAAAATTGAAAATGATATTAGTGGTAAATGGGAAAAATTATTAGAAAAATTAAATAATGAAGGAGAAAAATCATATTTATAATTTATTAAATATATAACATTTAAAAATAAAAAACAATAAAATAAATTATCTTTTATTAAATAATAAAAAAATGAACAAACAAGAATTAAAAATGAGAAATATATTATATGAAATGGATGAAAATAATAAAAAATGTGCAGATTGTGGAAATAATGATGTATCATTTGGTTCAATAAATAATGGTATAATAATATGTAACATATGTGCAAACGAGCATAAAAAATTAGGAAATTCATTATCATATTTAAGATCATTTAATCAAAAATGGGATGATTATTTATTAAGTTATATTAAAACAGGAGGAAATTCAAGATTTATTCAATTTGTTAAAGAATATAAAATTGATTCAATGGAAATTGAGAAAAAATATAAAACTAAAGCTTGTGAATATTATAGAGAAATATTAAGAAGTGAAGTTATGGGATATGATCCTCCTGATAATATTAATCCTAATTCTGCAAATGAAATTTTAAATGATATTGAAAATAATTATCCTGAATTTGATAATTATACTTTTGTTAAACATGTTGATTTAGATACTTTAGAAAAAAAATTTGGGAAAAAAAAAGAAGAAGAATATTCTTTTTATGATTCATTTACTGGATTTTTTGGAAATATGAAAGAAAAATTAAATGAAGTTACTGGGAATATTGCAAATAAATTTACTGAATTAAATGTTAAAGATACAATATATGCAAATAGTTCTAAAGCTTATAATTCAATTAAAAATGCTGCTGGAAATACTTCTGAAAAATTAAAAGATTTTATTGGGAATTTAGTTGGTCAATCTAATCAAAATAATAATGATTATTATCCTGATATTGAAACTAAAGAAGAAAATGTTTTGGGAAATGATGATAATGATAAGAAAAGTGACAATATTTAAATTATTTGATTAGTTTATTTTTATTTTATTTATTATATTTTTATTTTTCTAAATTATATAAAATGAGTTTATTGGAATAATAATCATTAATATGAATGAAAAAAGTGATTTAAGTCCAAGAAATAAATTCAAATATCATCATCATTATTTACAACAATTTTTAAATCAAAATGATAATTATTCATATTGTAGAAATGATGAAATTCATGAATTATTTAAATCTATTTTACCAATATTACAAAACGAAAATGAAATAAATAAATCAGAAAATACAAATAATTTAATAGAATATTTAATGAAATTAAAAAATTTTTCAAAAATAATATTAGAATGTAATGAAGATAAATTAAAAATAATTTTTTCCTCAATATTTAATAATTTAAAATATGAATATCATGATTCAAATAACATTATTTTTAAATATGGAGATTTTATGGATAAATTTTATATTATTTTTGAAGGAAAAATAGATGTTTTAATTGTCAAAGAAAAAATGTATGAAATTTATTACAATGATTATTTAAGATATTTAGGTTTTTTAATTGGATATGGTGAATATGAAATGCTTAAAAAAGTTATTTCTCTCAATGGAAATTATTATCCTTTAGAAATTAAAGATATTCCTTCTCAATATGGAAAAATAATTCAAAAAATAAAAAAAAAAGAAAATCCAAAAATTATTCATTTAAAAGATATTATGGAATTATTATTACCTCATGAATTAGAAAAATTTGAAAATAATTTTAAAGAACTTTTATTAAGAAAAATCAATTTACCAATTAATTTATATTCAAATAGAGAAAAAAATATTTCAACTGAAAATTATATTAATAGATTAAAAAATTATAAAAGAAATGAAAAATATATAAATAGAAATAAAGAAATAATAATAAAGGTAAAATTACTTGAATATTGTTTAAATCAAATATTAACATCAGGTGACAAATTTGGAGAATCAAATCCTTTTTCAGAACAAATTAATATTTATGATTATACTGTTATTTCTTCTTCAAAATGTCATTTAGGAATAATTGAAAAAGATAAAATATCTCATGAACTAAAAGAATTAATTGATAAATATAATAAAAATCAAATTACAAAAATTTTATCTTCAAGAATATTTAATAGTATTCCTATTATAATTTTTTCAAAAAAATATTTTAATTATTTTCTGTTTGAAAAAAAAAATAAAAATGACTTTTTAATAAAACAAAATGAACCAAATGACTTTATTTATATTTTACAAGAAGGAATTTATGAAATTTCTGGATTAAATTCATTACATCAAATTACTAAATATATAAATTATTTATCAAATTTTATTAACATAAAAGAGAATGAAAATCTCATATTAAAAATAAGGGATATTTTAAATGAAGATAAAAAATTATTATCAAGATGTAATGAAATAGAATCATTAAATAAATATTATAAAATACAAAAAATTCCAATTAAAATTTTAATTGTAAATTTTCCTGATATTGTAGGTTTGGATGATTGTTATTATTCAGAAAATTCAAATATACCTTTTTTTAGTTGGGAAATTAAATCAAATGAAGGAAATTATTTTAAAATCCAAAGAGATTTTTTTAAAATGATTGTTGATATTAGTGTTATACAAAAAGAAAAAGAAATTTTAATTGAAAAATCTATTTTTTTAATAAAAAGATTAATTGAGATTAGGAAAGTAAAATTAGAATATTATTTCAATAAACATCCAGATTATTATATATTTCAAGAATATATTAATAAATATAATAAAAAAGATGAAGACTTTTTTTATAAAATAAAAAAAAATAATATTTTAAAAAGAAGAAAAAGTATGTCAAATATTATGAATAAGGTTAAATTTATTAATGCTATTGATTGTCCTAATATTTTCGAAGAAAAATCAAAAAGAATATTTCAAATAAAAAATAAAAACAATATCGATAAAGAAATTTTTATTACTAAAAAATATAATAATCAAAATAAAAATATAGAAAATAAAAATTTAAAAATAAGTATCAAAAAAAAATTAAAAAAAAGTAAAAGTATATCAAATTTAATGGCAACACCAGATAAAAAATTTATATTAAACAAAAATAATAATTCACAATATAATTCATTAAAAATATATAATTTAATAATTAAATATTGTCCTTTAACTTCAATAACAGCAAGACATTCATTAGAATTATCAAAAAAAGAGAACTCATATGAAATTTTACCTTATCAAGTATTAAAACAATCAAATTTTATTTCAGAAAGAAATAAAAATAATATAAGAATCACAAGAGATATTTTTTTAAGATTTAAAAAAAAAGGTTATTTTAAATTGTTAAATAAATAAATTTTTTTTTATATATTTATTAATCAAAATTATAATATTTTAAATAAATGGACAATATACATGAACAAGAAAAAGGAACACTAGAAAATTTTATGTTTCTTTTTTCAAAATTATTTAATGAATCAAAATATAATCTTCAATCATTAAATAAAAGATTTGAATCTCTTGAAAAATGTGTAAATAATGTTTGTATTTTAAACACTGATGAACCTTTTAATGAAAATGTAAATGAAGATGATGAACCAATGGAACTTACAATGGCAGATTTAGAATTTATTGAAAAAGAATTTTCACCTGAGAAAAAAATTAAAAGTGAAAAAGAAAAAAAGGAAAATGAAAAAAAAAAAAAAGAAAAAACAAAAACAAAGAAAGAAAAAAAAATTGAAAAAAATAAAAAGAAAAAAAATTCTTCTAAAGAAAAGAATAGTAAAAAAATTAATGTGAAAAATATTTTACATAATATTAATGATGATGTTTCAGAAAATGATTCTTTTTTTAAACAAGAAAAAGAAAGTGATGATGATTCAGATGATATTAATAATTTTAAAAAAGATAATAAAATTCCTACAATATTATTTGCGCCTGAACAAAAAATTACAAAATATAAAGAATTTCTAGAAATGAAAAAAAGAAAAAAAGAAGAAGAAGAAAAATTACAAAAAAATATATCATCAATAGAAAATATATTAGGATTAAAAAGAAAAAAATAAATATTATTAATATTTTTATAATATCTTTTAAAAAAAATTTAAATAAAAAAAAAAAAAAAAGTAAAAAATAATAAAAAGATGTTTTAAAAAAAAAATAAGAAAAATTTAAATTAATTAAAAATAATTATAAATAAAAGAAAAAGAAAAAAAAAATGTCAGAACCACAATTAGATGAAAATGGATATCAAATAGTTCCATGTAAAATGGTATTAGTAGGTCAATCAGGAGTTGGGAAAACAAATATCATAACAAAATATGTAAATAATGAATTTTCAGAAGATACAGAATCAACAAATGGAGCAAGTTTCGCAAGTAAAGAAATAGTATATGATAAATTAAAAAAAACTCTAAAAATGGAAATTTGGGATACTGCAGGACAAGAAAAATTTAGATCTTTAACTAGATTTTTTTATAAAGATGCTGCAATTGCAATTTTAGTTTATGATATTACTAGAAAAGATTCATTTGAAGAATTAAAAAGTTATTGGATTGGTCAAATTAATCAATTTGCTAATAAAAATATAAGTAAAATTATTTATTTTATTTTATTTAATTTTATTTTATAGAATTAGGAATTGCTGGTAATAAATCTGATTTATATTTTAAAGAAGAAGTTAGTGAAGATGAAGCTAGATTATATTCAAATCAAATTAATGCTATTTTTAGATTAACTTCTGCTTTAAATGGATCTGGTATTAAGGAATTATTTTATGCTATTGGAAATGCTTATTTAGATCCTGAATTTCAAGATATTTTAGAAAAGGAAAAACAAGAAGATATTAAAGATGGTACTACACAAAATACTATTAAATTAGATAAAAGTGACAATAACAAAGAAGAAAATAATTCTGGGAATAATAAAGAGAAAAAGAAGAAAAAAATGTGTTAGATGTCTTTATTTAAATTATTATAATTAATATTTTTAAGAATATTTCTTTATTTTATTAAAAATTGTTTTTTATTAGAAAAAAATTATATGAAATTAATATAAATAAAAATATATAAATTATCAAAAAACATAAATAAAAATGTATTTATATTTTAAATTAATAATTAGATTTTCTTTTTTTGAATTGTTCTTGTTGTTTTTGGTTTAGAATTTTTTCCTGAATAAACTTTTATTTTATTTTGATTTAATATTCCATTATTTTCATATCTTTGAGAAATTGTTTCTGAAAGTCTTAATGCTTTTCCAAAATTTTTTATTTGAATACCTTCAACCATTTTTTTTTCTATTGGACTAGGTGATTTAATATTAATTCCTGATATATATTTTTTTTTTGATAAACTATTATTTAATATATTTACATTTATTATTTTTTTATTTCTTTCATTACTAAAATAATTTTTTGAATTATTATCTTTTTTTTTATATTTAATATTTTTTATTGGATTAGTATTTTGACATGATGTATTAATTGTTGATGATGTAATTAAATTATTTGTATTATTTATTATTTTTTTTTTTATTTTATTATTTGGTGAATTAGAATTTTTTCTTGAATTATTATTTGATATTTTATTTTTTCTTATTAAATTAAAATCATTTGTTTTTAAATTTTCTTTTTCTGAAACAATATTATCAATTTTCCTAAATATAGGACTTAAAATTTCTTTATTATTTAATTTATAAATTTCTATTTTATCATTTGAATTTTTTTTCATTATATTTTTAACTTTTATTGGCTGAGTTTTATTAAGAATATTACTATTAGAAGAAACTAATATTCCTTTTGAATTTAATATAAAATTATGATTTCTATTAATTATATTATTCTTTAATAAATTTATATTACTTTTATTATTAATTCTATCTGTAATAGAATTCTTTCTAATACTTAAATTATTAGAATTTATATTAACTTTTATTTTATCCATTAAATTATTTATTTTTCCATTATTGTGATTTTTACATGAATAAGGAAAAATATTATTATAACTTTGATGATTAGTCATATTTTTTAATTTTGTTTGATAATATTTTAAATTTACTGTATTATTACAATTTGAAGAACTTCTTGTCTTTTTATGAGATATATTAACACTTGAATTTAATAATTGAATATCATTTAAAATACTTTTATAATTTCTATAATTTACTGTAATATTATTATCCTTTGATATAGTCATCATTTGTTTTGTACAGGCATTAAATATTTTTCTTGCCATTCTATTATTCTCATTATTTATTGGTTTTTTTTTTAGAGTAATAGATTGTCCTGAACCAAAACTATTAAAAACTGAATTTGGTATTTCTACATTATATTTTTCAATCTCATCTATTATTTTATTTATATCTTCTATTGATTTTCCTTGATTTTTATTTTTTTTATTTATACCAAATAAAATTGAATATAAGTCTTGACTATTATTTACAATTGAATTATATATATCTGTACTAAATACTAAATCATCTTTTTCTTTATTTCTTTTATGTTTATTGTTTAAATTTATTTGTTTTCTTTTTTCTTCAGATTCTTCTATTTTTTGTTGTAAATCAATCATTTTTTGTTTTTTATGAATATTTCTATAAATATATTTTGATTCATTTAAAACAGTATAATTTGGATAAATTCTACTATATTTTTCATAATATTCAAAAAATTTAGGTAATCTTATTGAAGTTTCTAAATTTGTATAAAATCTTTTTAAAAATTCTGAATAATCATCTGATATTAAATAATCTTTAAAAACTGCAACAATATGTGTTTTTTCATTATATATTATATTATTAATTACTGATGTTCCATATTCTAATTCGTTAATATAATATTTTTTATGAAAATTATTATTAATATATTTTAATATGATTGGAAATGATAATATTTTTTTATAATTTGTTTTATTTTGATATGATTTCCTCTTCATTTTTATTTTATTAAAAAAAATAATTTCAAAAAAAAAAGAATAAAAAATAAAAAATATTTTTTATAATTTTCCAAAAAAAATATAAAAATAAAAATAAAAAAAATAAAAAATATTAATGATGGACATAGATTCATTTACAATAACATCAAATATTTTAAAAATATTATATAAACAACAATGTGAGCTAGAAAAATATCCTCCAGACTGTGTTAAATTTCATATAAATCAATCAAATCTTTTAGACATTCAAGCAGATATAATAGGACCAAAAGCAACACCATATGAAAACGGAATTTTTCGTGTAAAATTAGAAATTCCATATAATTTTCCAAATAATCCTCCAAAAGGTTATTTTTTAACAAAAATTTTTCACCCAAATATAAGTGAAAAAGGAGAAATATGTGTTAATACTTTAAAAAAAGATTGGAATCCAAATGAATGGTCATTATCAATTTTATTTGAAGTAATTAAATGTTTATTAATAATTCCTTTTCCTGAAAGTGCTTTAAATGAAGAAGCTGGTAAATTATTTATGGAAGATTATAATGAATATGCAAAAATTGCTAAAATTTATACTAATATTTATGCTTCTAATAATAATAATAAAGAAAATATTAATAGAAGTGATTTAGATGATTATAAAAGAAATAATAATATTTTAAATGAAAAAAATTCTAATGTTAATATTTATAAAACTCCTGTTAAACAAAGTAGGAATTTTAATTTTAATAATAATAATTGTTTTACTAATGGAAGTTTTGAAATGAATAATATTGGTTCTATTAGAAGAAATATAAGTATTTCTGATTCTAAAGATCAAAAAGAAATAATGGAAAAATGGTTAAAAAGAATTTAATTAATAATTCGTTTTTTTATTATGATAATATAATGTGTGTATATATTATTTATTTATTTTTGATGTTTTGAAACAATTACTAAATAAATTTTTCCAAAAAAAAATTTAATAATTTTTTCATAAATTTAGAATTAAAATAATATGTATTATGACACTTTATTTACATCATTAAGAATATATAAAAAAAATAAAATTAAACTCTGTTTAATACTTTTTTATAATTTTCCTATTATTCAATCATTAATTAATCAATCTCTAACATCACTCATACAACAAAAAAATTTTTTAATTTTTATAAACAATCCTATTTTTCTTTCTTTAGATAATTTTTTATTTATATGGTTCGAAGTGATACAATAATTTCTAACTAAAGAAATTCTTTTAAATTTTGAACATTTTATATCATTTTGATATTTTTGAATTCCAACATTATCAGAACTTTGTTTTTTTTTATTTTTTTTATTTACTGATGTGTAATATCTTTTAAAAAGTTTTTGATTTCTATTTCCTATTGCACAAGATTTTCTTTTTTCAAAATTTAATTTTGATATATTTGCAAATGGATTTTTTATTTGATGTATTTTTCCAACATTTGGATTTTTTGTCATTACTTCAATTGAATTATTAGATGAAGATGTATAAATTTGAATATTTGACATTAATAAATTTAGAGTTTATTAAATTAAATTAATTATAAAAATTGTTTTATAAATATTTGAAAAAAATAAATAACTTGTAATATAAATATTACATAATATTAAATTATAATATGTTATTTATATTTTCATAATTGAAATTAAAAAAACCATCTTGTTTATTTAATGTTGCAATATTTGTTAATACTTGTTTTATAATAGCATAATTTTTAAAATAAATAAAATATCCTTCAAATAAACCAGAAATAAACATTTTAATATTTTTAATTTTCATATCTGAAATTTCCCTATCATCAACAAATATAAAAAGTGAAAAATTATTATCATTTAATTCATTAATAATATTAATACATTCTTCTTTAGAAGTAAACCTAATATCATCAGCAGAAATAAATAATAAAATTATATTATCACTAATATCTAAAACATCTCTATTACTTTGATTAATTATAGTTTCTAAAATTTTAAACAATTCCAAAAATTCATTTTTATTATTTGAAAAAGTAGATTCTTTAATTTCAAAAGCATCTTTATTAGTTTGAATTTTATTAATCAAATGACTTAATTTTTGTGGTTTAAAATGAATAGGAATTTTCCCATTTTTTGCAAATTGAACAAAAGAAAAAGTATCTCTATCATTATTTTCAAAAAATTTTTGTAAATATTTAACAATAACATCCTTTAATTCAACACCACATTCTTTTTCAATAGTTTTTTCACTAACACAAATAGTAATTTCTTTCCTAACATTTCTAACATTATTTTGAGAAACAATATGCATTGATTGTGTAGCAACTGCACTATTAATAAATAAACTACTAAATTTTCTCATTGAAGAAAAAATAGAATTTCTTTCATCTTTTGAAGTAACTTTCAATCTAAAATTTATTCTACTTAATTGTTTATAATAAAATTTTTTTAATTTCGGAATAATTTCTATTTTTTTTTTATTTTTTTCAATATATCTTAAAGAAGAAATTAATAATTTACTTGCTTCATTATGAATAGTTTCAATTAAAAAAGGTGAAGTATTAAAAATTTGTAAAATTATCCAACCAACTGCATTTGGTTTTTCTGCTAATCTTGCAGCTTGTGCAATAGTCATCATTATTTCTTGGAAAACATGATTAAAAATAAATAACATTATTCTAGCTTCAAAATTTTTATTTTTTTGTTCTTTAAATAATTTAATTAAATCCATAAATAATATTAATGCTTCATTTAAATATGATATTGCTTTTTTATAATCTTTCTGATATGCTGATGATTTACCTACCATTATTAAACAATATATTTCTTTTATTGGATTCATTCCTAAATTTTTATTTATTTTTTGAGCTTCTAAAAATGCAAAAATTGCTTCTTGTAAATCTTTTTCATTTAAATTTGGAATTGATTTTACTTTTGCTGAATAAACTGGATTATCTTTTATTTCTTTTACTTCACTATAATTACACATTGCATATAAATATAATATTCTTTGTTTTAATAAACGAGTTTTTATTAAAGGTAATATTGATTCATTTAATTTTTTAAATGTGGTATAATCATTTATATATGATATGTCACTATATCTTTGAATTATATCTTTTAATTCATATTGATTTTCTCCTAATTCTGATGTTAATTTATTTTCTTTTTTTCTTAAGTAATCTAATAAATATTTTAATTCTCTTTTTGTAATTAGATAATTTTTATTTCTTAAATGAGAATATGATAAAACTAAATAACAAACATTTCTTGCATCATCTTCTTTAATACTTTGTATAAATTCTAAAAATTCTTCTTTATAACATGAAATTTCTTGTCCTGATGCAATTATATTTTTTAAAGCAATTACTTTTTTCATTGAATTAAAAATATCACCTAAAATTTTCATATCTTTAGTTTTATGTTCATAATTTTGAGTAAAAATTATTTTAAAATAATTTTCTTGAAATTTTTCAATAGAATCATAATTTTTCATATCTAAAATTTCAATATCACCAATTTCTTCTCCTTCATTAAATAATTCTAATTCTTTTTTTATTTTAGATAAAGTAGAAAGTATATGTTCAACAATTAATCTACAAATCATATTTGAAGAAAATAATATTGCAATAGAAAAAATAAGAAAGTAAAAACAAATTTTTATTATTTTATTTCCCATTATTTTTTTTGAAATAAATTTCCAATCTTTATCAGGAATTCTAGCCAAAGAAATAGTATAAAATATTATTTCTTTAGAAAGTAAATCTTTTAAAAAATAAGATGGTGTTATATTAACTTTTTTTAAATAAATTGGTGATATTGTAATTTGAACTAATGTATTTCCACATATTATTTTTTTTTTATATAAATTATAATGACAGTATGTTTTATTAAGAATAAATGAAATTACATTTTTAGTGGAATTATTTAAAAATTGATTTTTTAAAGTATTTATTTTATCATTTATTGTTTCTCTAATTAATTCATATTCTTCTTCTACTTTTGTAGTATTAACATAATTTCTAAAATCTTCATTTGAATAAATATCATAATAAATTATATTAAAAAGTTTCATTTTTCTAATATCACTTATTTGATATGATGTATTTCTATAAAAATTATTAATAATAAAATCATTTCTTGAATAATGAAAAACATAATATTTTTCATTAGATTTATCTAAATTTTGTTCATACAATAAAAAATTATATACATCATCACTCCCTTTGAATGAATATTGATTTAAATAATTTTGAAATTCAAATTCTGAACAAACAATTGTATCATTATCAAAAGGAACAGATAAACAAACAGAAAATCCAATATTTGGTAAATATGGATAAAAATTCATAAACATAACTTCATTTGATGTTTTTAAATAATTTAAACAAGAAGGAAAATTAGTTTCATTACAATTATAAATTGAATAAAGAAAAGATTGATTTGGTAATTGAACAGGAAAAATAAAATAATCTTTTTCAGTAAATAAAAACCATCTTAAATGTTGAGAATGTTCTCTTTCAACAATAAAATCCCTTATATAAAATGATTTAAATAAAGAAACTAAATAACAAATTTTAATTTCATTTTCTTTAGTAATATTAGTTAAATTACCATAAAATCCAATATAATTCATAATTTCTAATTCTAAAAATTTATCAATTATTTCTGCATAAACTTCATAATATTGTAAAAGAATTTCTTTATATAACATTTTACCATTTGAATCAACATATTCTGAAAAATATTTATTTGACAAAAAATCAGTTGTATTTACATTTATAATACAATTACCATAACTATTATAAAATTCACTTTCATTATTTATTTTTGGAGAATTTTCTAAATTTGAATAATCCATTATTTGAAGATGTTTTCCTAAATATATCATTTCTTCTGTTAAACGATTTATATTTTCAATTAATGAATATGATATTTGTAAATTTAAGTTTTTTAGTTTTAAAAATGATTCATTTTTTACTTTTTCTATTGTATCTAAAAGTACTATACTATGAGAAAGGAATATATATAATGTTGAACCAAGTTCTGTTATTATTGATAAGATAAAAAAATATAAAAATATTTTTGAAAAAATTTCATATACTACTTTCATTATTGAAAATTTTAAAAAATATAAATTTAAAAATTATTTTTTTTAAAAAAAAATAATTAATAATAAAAAAAAATATGAAAAAAAAAAATAATTTTTTTCTATAAAAATTAATATTATTTTTATAAAAATTTGTATCCAAAGAAAAAAATCTATTTAAAAAAATAAAATGACAAGTCCAGAATATAGAGAAGAAATGGACCTTTTGGGAACTCAAAAAATCCCAAAAGATGCTTTATATGGGATTCAAACACAAAGAGGAATAGAAAACTTCAAAATATCAAAAATCGAAATGAACCACTATCCAAATTACATAAAAGGATTTGCAATAACAAAAAAATGTGCAGCTCAAGCAAATTTTTCTTTAGGTTTAATAACAGAATCTCAATTAAAAGCAGTAAGCCAAGCATGTGATGAAATAAAAGAAGGTAAATTACATGAAAATTTCATAACTGACTTAATTCAAGGTGGAGCAGGAACAACAATGAATATGAATGTTAATGAAGTAATTGCAAATAGAGCTCTTCAAATAATGGGTTATAAACCAGGTGAATATAAATATTGTGATCCACATGATGTTGTTAATCGATCACAAAGTACTAATGATGCTTTTCCAACTTCTTTTCATTTAGGTTTATATTTAGAACATAATCAATTAAATAATGCTTGTAATGAATTAATTAATTCTTTTTTAAAAAAATCTGAAGAATTTAAAGATATATTAAAAATGGGAAGAACTCAATTACAAGATGGTGTTCCTATGACACTTGGTCAAAGTTTCCATGGTTATTCTACTAGTATAAAAGAACAATTGGTTAATTTAAATAAAGCAGCTGAGGGTTTTTTAGAAATTAATATGGGAGCAACTGCTATTGGTACTGGTATATGTAGTGAACCTGGTTATACTGAGAAAATAATTGAATGTTTCAGAAAGGAAACTGGATGGGATATAAAATTAAGTCAAGATTTAGTTTTTGTAACAAGTGATACTTCACCTTTAATAAATTATAGTTCAGAATTAAGACATTTATCACTTAAATTAATTAAAATTTGTAATGACTTACGTTTAATGAGTTCAGGACCAAGATGTGGTTTTGAAGAAATTAATTTACCTCAAATGCAACCTGGATCTTCAATTATGCCTGGTAAAGTTAATCCAGTAATTCCTGAGGTTGTTGGACAGGTTTGTTATAAAGTTATTGGTAATGATACAACTGTTATGTTAGGAAGTGAAAATGCTCAGTTAGAATTAAATGTATTTGAACCTGTTATGGTTTATTGTATTTTTGAATCTATTGATTTATTAACAAATGCAATTAATACTTTTATTAATAGTTGTATTAATGGTATTGTTGCCAATAAAGAAATATGTGAAAAAGAAGTGAAAAGTTCTATTGGAATTGTTACTGCATTAAATCCTTATATTGGTTATGATAATTCTACTTTTCTTGCTAAAGAAGCAATGAATAGTGGGAAAAGTATTTATGATTTGGTTATTGAGAAAAATATTTTAACCAAAGATGAATTGGATACTATTTTAAAACCTGAAAATATGGTTCATCCTGTTAAATTAAATATTGCTCCTAAAAATAAGATTTAACTTGGATGGATTTTTTATTGTTTAAATTTTATTAATTTATATAGTTTTGCCTTTAGTTTATAATATAATGAACATTTTAGGTTTATTTTTAATATAAACCAAAAAATATGATTGTATTTATAATTTAAAAATAAATATGAATTGCTTTTTATATTTTTTTTGTTTTTTTTATTCATTTTTTTTTATTTATTTAAATGAGAATATAATAGATAAAATAAAAAACAAATTTAATTCCTTTTCAATAGAATTTATCAGAGAAACAAGAGAAAAAAGAGAATTAAACAGAATGGCAAATGCAATGAAATATATTGAAAAAGTAGATATTGAAGATAAATTATTTAATGAATATTGTAAAATGATTGAAGAAAGACCAGAATTAAGAAAACCTGAAAATAAAATTTATTTAGATTCAATTGAAGAAAGATGGGCAATATTTTTTTATAATTTAGATATAAAAGATAAAACATGGGAAATAGTAAAAATTGATTTTGATAAATTTAAGAGAGAAATAATGAATGATTATGATAATGGTAAAGTAATAAAAAATCCTGGTTATTATAATAAATATGTAAATAATCAATTATCTGCATTTTGTGATGAAGAAAGTGAAAAAAGCATTTTAGGTGAAATAAAAGAAGGCATTAAAAATGTTGTTAATTCAATAAAAGATTTTTTTAAAGGAGATAATAAAAAATATGATTTTAATGGATGTTTAGAAAAATGTAATTTATCAATAAAAATTGATGAAAATTCATTTATTCCTTATTTTTTAAGAGGAATAAGTAAAATATTAGCAGGACAAAAAGGTCTTGATGATCTTGAAATGTCTGATGAAAAAATAAAAAATGAAATATCAGATTATTGTAAACGCTTAATACTTTTCAAATCACTTAATATGAATATTGAATTTGATTTTTATCAAATACAAATATTAAATAATATAAAAAAAACCATAATAGAAAAAAGTATAGAAAATTATAAACAATTTAAAGAAAATGTCAAAATAAACAAAAAAAAATTCAAAGAGGTTTTTAGTTTTAAAGAGAATAATGGAAAAAAAAATGATAGAGAAATTCCACATTATTATCAAAAATATTTTGATATTTTATGTGATAATGGGCTTGAAAATGTTTTTTTTTTTACTAAAAAAGCTTCCAAATTGAAATTAATAGTAATGGTAACACTAGGATTTGCATTAGTGGGAGTATCAATTGGTTTAGGAATAGCAACCATAAGTGCATTTACATGTTTATCTAAAGTTATGAAAGGATTGGGAATATGTGGAAGTATTGTAGGAGCCACTTTAGGATTACCATTGATTTTCAATGGGGCAGATGATTTAATTAAAGGTGAACATGATAGACAATTCCCTGGTTCTTATGATGTTAGATTTTTTAACTTTTTAAAGGAAAGAAAAAAGATTAGGAAATTTGAAGAAGTTGACTTAAATGAAATTTTCAGTAAATATGATCTTGATTTTCAAAATAAAAAAAATAAAGAAGATGAAGAAATGTTTAAAAAAGAATTGTTAAAAAAAATTAAAAAAATAGGATTTGATTCAAAAAATTTATATAATGATGAAGAAGAAGAAGATAATGATGAAGAAAAAGAAGAAAATAAAGAAAAAGAAGAAAATAAAGAAAAAGAAGAAAATAAAGAAAAAGAAGAAAATAAAGAAAAAGAAGAAAATAATGAAAAAGAAGAAAATAAAGAAAAAGAAGAAAATAATGAAAAAGAAGAAAATAATGAAAAAGAAGAAAACAAAGAAAAAGAAGAAAAAAATAAAGAAAAAGAAGAAAAAAATAAAGCAAAAGAAAAAAATAAAAAAAAAGAAAAAAATAAAAATGATAAAATAAATGATAAAAAGGAAGAGTTAAAAAAAAACCTTGATGAAAATGATAAGAAGGTTATTGTTGCTAATGGTATACTAAAAGATGCAGGAAAAGGTTTCTTGGGTAGTTCCAATGAAGGAGAAAATGTAACTGAAGAAATAAAAAAAAATGCAAAAAAATATAAAGATTTTTTTGACAATTCAATGGTAAAAGCAATAAATTATAATATTAAAAAGAATATTGACAAAGATAAAAAAGATTTGGAAGAATTATCCAAGCAATTAGAAAAAGAAAAAGATAAATATTCTAATCAAGTCAAAGAAATAAATAATAAAAATCAAAAATATAATGATAAAGTGACTTCATATAATGAACAATTGAAAAATAAAAAAGAAGAAATGAAAAAAGAAAGTGAAGATTTAAATAAAAAAAATGATGAATTAAATAAAGAAATACAAAATTTTAATAATAATATTAATAATTTGAATGATACTCAAATGCAAAATAAAAAAAACGAACTTGAACAAAAAATAAATGAAAATAAAAAAAATGTAGAAGAATTTAAAAAAAAAGAAAAAGAAATAAATGAACAAATAAAGAAAAACCAAGAAAATCTCCAAAAAGAAAAAAATGAAATTGAAAAAGCTAATGATGAATCTGAAAAACAAAGAGAAAAAGTAAATGATAAAGTTTCACAATTAAATCAATTAAGTGAAAATATTAATAATAAAGTAGAAATTCATAATTCTTTAAAAGATAAATTAAAAATAGATTTTAGTGGGGATAAAATAAAATTGAATTTAAATTTAGATGATAATAATAATGATTTACATTTAGATTTAAAATCAAAAGATAATGTTTTAAAAGAAATTAAAGATTCTATTAAAGAAGTTGAAAATGACACAAATTTATTATTTCAAAAAGAACTTAATGAAATTGCAAAAAATGAAATACAAAAAGAAAAAGACCAAAAAATTAAAGAACAAATAGAAATAATAGATGATAAAATAAGAAAAATAATAAACGAAAAGAATTCAACTTGGGATAATTGTTTTAATAAATATATTAATAAAAATTATTTATATAATTTTGATGATATGGAAAAAATTGTAAAATTTAATTCAAAAAAATATCCGATTTTTAATGATTCTTATTATATTTCTGATTTTGATACTATTGAAAATATTAATAACGCAAAAAAGGCATTAAAAAATGGAAAAATTGTTTTTGGGAATTTTAATGAAAATAATTTTTGGGATTGTTTTTTTATTATTCCAAATAATAATTCAAATTATTTTTTATATAAATCATCTGATGGAAAAATTCCTAGTGAAAAATTAAAAGATTATATAAACCAAATAACTAATAATAATTATGTTATAAAAATTAATAAAAATATTGAAAATGAAAAAAATGAATTATCAGAAATTGAAGCAATAGAAAACACAAAAATTATAATGGAACAAATTCAAAATAATAAAAATAATTTCATTAATAATTTTGAAAATTTTAAAAATTTTTTTAAGGAGAAAAAAAAAATTCAATTAGATAAAAAAAAAAATGAATTTCCTGAAGATTTTATAAAAGGTTGTTATGATGATTTAAAAAAAAGACATAATAATTCAAGAATTTCATTAGGATTATTTGAATATTATTATTTAAATGAAGATAAACAAATAGAAATAGAATTTTTAGATAAAATTTATGAAATTTTAAAAAATTATGACCAAATTAATAATGAAGAAAAAAAAATATTAGAAAAAGAATACAATGATTTAAAACAAGATTATTTAAAAACAAAATATGAGTGCGACGATGATGAAGATAATGAAGAAGATGAAGAGACTGAAGATTATAAATCAAATGGTAATAAAGAAAATAGCTTTTATGATAATGATGATACAAATTTATTGAATAATAAAACAGATAATGAAAATGAAAATAAGAATAAAAAGAAAGAAAATAAAGAAAACAATAAAAATGACAATATTATTGAAGATAAAAATAAAAATGAAGATGAACAAAAAGAAAATGGAATTAATGAAGAAAAAAATGAATAATAATAAATTTTAGAAAATCCTATTTAAAAATTTTCATTTTATTTTTAATTAAAAAAATATTTTTTTGATTCAATGAATTTCATTAATCTCAAAAATAAATTTGTTATTCTTTTATTATTAAGTTATTTTTTTAATAAAAATATTAATTTATGATTACATTTAACAAAATATATTTTCCTCTTTTCATTTAATAATTTGTATAAAAAATCAATTTATATAAATTTTATAAATAAAATAAAATTTTTTTATTAATTTTTGTAGTAATATTTTATTAATGGATAGAAGAATAGGATTAACCCCTGTTAGGAAGAATTTAAATTTTAACCAATATCAAAATATTTATGTTGATGATAAATTAGTAAATTCATTTCAACAAGTTAAATTATCAATTCCTGAATCAAAAAATTATAGATTTCGATATATTAAAAATCCATCAAGTAAAAATGATAATGGAATGAATGATATGGTAAGAATACAAATTGAACAATTAAAATAAACTTATTAAAAAAAAACAATTACATTAAAAAACAAAAAATTACATATTTACATAAATAATAATTAATAATAAAAATATAAACCAAAAAATCATTTATTTCCAATATTTTAAAATTCTTTCCATTTCTAAAAAATCTGGTCTATTATCTTCATTAATATCAAGCATTAAACACAATAAATTAATAAAATGTTGACTATAATTTTTTTTTAAAAGATCAAAAATAAAACTTCTAACAACATTCATATTAACATATTTCCTAATTTTATATAAATAATTAATATTAAAAGTAGCAGCATATAAAATACATAAACCAAGAGAATAAACATCACTTTTAAATAAATTATGTTTAATATCAATTTGATTTGTCCTTAATCCATTATATAAAAGTGGACTCATATATAATTCAGTTCCTTTTAAAGTATTTCTATCATTACAAAATAAAATTTGTTTTGCTTCACCAAAATCTGCAAGTTTATATATTTTATTATTAAAAACTAAAATATTTTGTGGTTTAATATCTCTATGACTTATTCTTTTTCTTTGTAAAAATGATAATGCTGAACATAATTGTTTTAATATTAATATTAAATCTTCTTCTTTATAAAATTTTTTTTGAAGAGAATTATTTTTTATTTCTTTTTCCCAATCAGTAATACCAACTTCCATTAAAATATAAATTACATAAGTTGTTTTATCTAATTTATTTTTATATAATCCTAAAATTTTTATTATATTTGGATGAACTAATTTATTACAAAGATTATATTCTTTTATTAAATCTGATAATTCAATTTCATCTGATAAAATAATTTTTTTCATTGAATATAATTTTCCTTTTAAATCTTGAACTAAATAAATTTTACCAAAAGTGCCTTGACCAATTTGAGTTATTATTGTAAAATCATCAAAATTAAATTCATTTAATAAAAAATTATTTTTTTTTCTATTTAATTCTTCTGAATTTATTCTTGAATGAATTCTTTCTTGTTGACTTAATTCTTCTGAACTTATTCTTAAATGATTATTTTCTTTTGTATTTTCAATATTTAAAGATATTTTTTTTTTAAATATTTCTTCATTAGATAAAGGATTTTTTAAAGTAATTTTATTTTGGATTATTATTTTTTTTGAATTACTATGATTTATTTTTGATAAATTATTTTTTAATAATTTTGATTCTGTTTTTAAAGGAGATGAATTTTTTTCTTTTTCTTTATCATTATATATTAAATGTAATAAATCTTTAATTTTATTTTGTTCATTTTTAATTCCATTATTTTTAGGAAAAAAATTTATTTTTGATAATGAATTTAATTTAACATGTTTTATTTTTTTTATTTTTAATGGTGTTTCTAATTTTTCTACACTTCCTTTTCTACTTGTTAAATTATATTTATTTTGAAAAATTTGACTTTTTTGATTTTCTTCTCTTTCAGTAATACATCTTTCTTTTGATGGAGTTTTTATTTCTTTTTTTTGATTTAAAATATTTTTTAAATTTAATTTTAAATTTCCTTTTAAATTTTCATTAAGTAAATTATTTTTTATTTTTTTTTCATTTTTAATAAAAGTATTATCTTCATTATCTTTTATATTATCTTTTTCATTTTCTTCATTTTGATTTAAAGTTATTTTAGATATATTTTCATGATTTAATTTTGAATTAAAATTACTTGGAATATTTCTCATACTTTTAAAAAGTTTTTCATGTAATTCACTTAAACTACCGAAAGATAAAACATGATTAACATTCCTACTATGTTTATTAATAATTTTTTTTTTTAAATTATTAATATGATTATTATCATCAATAACAGAATCATTTTTTTTATTTTCATTATTATCATCAATATCATTATTATCATTTTCATTTTTAATATCATTACTATCATTATTATTATCATTAATAATATTATTTTTATCAAAAATGTAAAATTTAGAACATTTAAATTTTATTTTACAACAAGGACAAAACCAAATAAATTTATCTAAAAAACTCATAACTTTACATTTAGAACATACAACAATATCTTTATTAGATAAAATTCCATGATATAAAATACCCTTACAACTATTTTTATGATTAAAATTAATTTTACTTAATTCACTTTCTTTATAACATTTACATTTCATTTCTTTAGGTTTCATAATTTTTTTATAAATTAAAGCATTTTTAACAGCTAAATTTAAAATTTTATATTCTAAAGGATTAAACACTTTTGCATAAGATTGAAATTCTTTTTTACAAACAATACATTTCCAAAAAATATCCATTGGATTTATTAAAAATTTACATTTTTTACAATATAAATTATTATTTTTTAAAAAGAATTTTTCACCACATTTTATACAACTCATTTGTTCACAAAATAATACATTACAATGATATTTTTCCCAAGTTGCAGGAGGTAAAATTTTATCAGATTGAGAAATAATTAAAGAATAAAATTCTTCTTTACAATGTTCACAATACATTAATATTGAATTTTCATAATAACACATTTTACAATTTGAACATGTTACATATAATATTTTATTTTTATTATATTGTTCTGTTATTATTATAAATTGACCTTTACATGTATGAATTGGTATTTTATTATAATTACAATGATTTATAAAATCAGATAAAAAAGTAACATTTTTTTTGTTTTGATTATATTTTTTTATTGCATTATAACATGGATTATACATTTTTTTATAGATATCATTATAAAAATTTCTTTCTGCTTTATTTTTTATTATTTGGAAATCTTTATTATCATAAATGTCTTCATCAAAAATATCATTAAATATTAAATGCATTTTATTAAAAAATTTTGTTAAAAAAATATCTTCATTTTCGTTTAAAATATTATCACAATTATCTATAAATTCTTTCTTATATTTTTCATATATTGAAAAATAATCAAATGACTTTGAAGATAAATTTTTTAATATATCTTGTTTATATTTTAGATTTCTCTCCATAATGTAAAAAAAAATTATTAAAAAATTTTTTTCATAATTAAAATTTAATTTTAAGCCTAATATGATTAATTTAAATATAAATAACTTCATTTAATATTACAAAAAAAATCATATTATTTTAAATATATTCAATTTTACAAAAAATATCATTCCTCTCTTCAATATTTTTTTTATATATTCGAGGTATAAAAATTTTAATTTTTAAAATATTAACTTCAAATAAAGAAATTTTTTTTTCATCTCCTGAAGTTTCGAATAAATGTTCAGTCAATTCTTTTTTACCTTGCAATTTTGCATATGTAATTTGACATTCTTTATGTTCATTTTTCCATTTTAATCCATTAACTTTATTATAAAAATCAATTATACATAAAGGATTTATAAAATTAATAAATGCATATCCTAAATTTTTTGGATTATTTTTACTCATTGGTAAATAAAATAAATCATAATTTCTATATATTTTTTTTTCATCAAATCCCATTGTTAAATCTATTTTTTTTATTAAATCATCTACTGAATATTTAATTGGAATATTCATTATTCTAACTGAGGTTCTTTTATCTTTTCCATTGATTATATTATCTATATTAATTGAATATTTTGAATTATCTTTATGAATTTCATTATTATTAATATTAGGAAAAATTAAATTATTATTATTTTTAATTAAATTATTATTTATTATAACTGTTTTAAATTTATTTATTACATTTTTTGAATTTTTAGTTGATTTTGGAAATGTTTTACATGAATTAAAATTATTTTGAGTTTGATTAATATTACCAAAAATTGGTGTAAATAAATTTGAAGGAATTTTATTAATTGGACTCATAATTTCATTTATATTATTATATTTTTTTATTGATTGCCAATTACTTTCTGAAAAACTTGATTCTTTTGTTGAAATTGAACCACTTAAATGTAAAGGAAATTTATGGTTAAAACTACCATATATTTTATTTCTATTATTTATATAATTAATTGTATTATTTAAATTTATTGTTTGATTCAATAAATTATTTTTATAATTATTTTCATTATCATTTAATTGATTTTCATTATTATTTTCTTCAGGTAATATAATTGATAAATTAGGCTTTTTTTGAATTGTTATATTTGTATTATTATTAAAGGATAATTGTTTTAAAAAATTAGGCTTATTATTTATCAAATTATTTTTTTGTAATATTAGATTATTTTGTTTTTTTTTTAAAGCATCTTTTAATTCATTTATATTATTTTCTTTTAATTTTTCTTCATTTTCTTTTTTTTTCCAAATAACATCCATAAATGGATCTGATTCTAATTGAATATTAGATAAATCTGAAAGAATTTGTTCTTCAGCTATTATATAATTAATTAATTTTTTATTCTAACTTTTATTTTCATTAATTGTAGTGTCAATATCTTTTTTTAAACTATTTTTTATTAATTTATTATATTTTTACTCCTCATAATCTTTACTTGCATCATAACTTGTTATATTACTTGATTTTGATTTTGCACTTGGAATTTTGTTTTGGTTTAATAAAGAAGAATTTGATTTTGTGTTCTTTAAATCAGACATTTTTAAATTATCAATTATTTTTATTGTTTTTTTTTGTTAAAATTTTTTTATCTAATTTATTAATAAATAAATATAAATAAAAAAAATACTTTTAATTTTCATATATTTCATTTAATATAAATCAACAATTTTTTTCAAAATAGATAATTAGAAAAGAAAAATAACTATATTCAAAAAAATAAATAAATTATCAAAAACAATCATAAATCATTTTATAGAATCAAAATAAAAGTTTTAAAAATGAGAAATTTATAATATTTTAAAATTAATTCTTTATATTTAATTTAAATATAATAAATTTTTAAATATTAAAATATCTATAAAATATAAATTAAATGGGGTTATGTAATACAACCAATTCATTAAAAAAAACAATATCAAATAAATCACAAGATAATTTAATACCATCAATTTCAGGTTATGAAACTGAATTTAAAACAACAATAGGTAAATTTTCAAATATAATATCTCCAGAAAAAGATTCAAATTATCTAAATAATTGTAAAAAAACTATTAATAATTCAAAATATCCAAGAGGAGATTTTATATTCAATAAAATATATGATTATGAATTAAAAAATAATGAAAATGATGATAATTTATCTCAAAAAGTTGAATTATATATAAGTTTAATTGATGTACAAGATATTTCTTCAAATTATAATGTAAAAGTATATTTAAATAATAATAGTAATGATAAAAATTATCAATTTTTAAATCAAACTGAAGAAAATAATGGTTCAAAAATTTTATTTGGAACAACTATTATTTTCAATTTTTTTTTTGAAAAACAACAATCAATTCAATGTCATATTTATCAAGAAAAAGAATTAATATCAATAAAAGAATTTTGCATTCATTTATTTATGTCAAACAGAGATTTTCATTTAGATGATAAAATATATAATAAAGATACAAATGAATATGTAGGAAAAATAAATTTAGATTTAAAGAAAAGCTCAATAGATAAAAAATTTAATAATACAATATCAGAATTTTCAGAAATAAAAATAGAATTTAATGAATTTGATCAAGATGAAAGATTTTTCATATTAAAAAATTATAACGATGGAAAAAATTGGCGTGCATGTTATAAAAGTCGAGAATTTATTCCAATTAATAAAAGTTATACATATTTAAATTTAAAATTAGATACAAACATTTTATGTAAATCTGAAGACCAAAAAATTTTAATTGAAATATATAAAATATGGGAAACAATACCATCATCAATAGCATATTTTACATTAAAAAATATACAAAATCAAATATTAATATATAATAACTCAAAAAATAATAAAAGAATATTAGGTCAAATAATAATAAAACATAATTTAATTCCAAAAATTCGTTTTTTAGATTATTTAAAAGGAGGAATTGATATGAATTTAACAATAGCAATAGATTATTCAGAATCAAATGGTCTTCCAGATAATAAAAATTCTCTTCATTATGCATATGGAGAGAATGCAAATGATTATGAAAAAGCAATAAATTCCTGTGGTAAAATTTTAGCATTTTATGATAAAAATCAATTATTTCCTGTATATGGTTTTGGTGGAATTCCACCTAATGAAAAAGTAAGTAATGATTGTTTTAATATAAATTTAACTGATAATCCAAATATAAAAACAATAGATGAAGTAATTAAAATTTATAAAGAATCATTATTAAAAATTAAATTTAAAGGACCAACAAAATTTTCTCCTATTATTAATAAAGTTATGAATGATATTAAATTTATTATTGAAAATAAATCTATTAATTATTATGGAATTTTAATGATATTAACTGATGGTATTATTAATGATATGGAAGAAACTTTAAAATTAATTGTTGATTGTTCTTTTCTTCCTTTAAGTATTATTATTATTGGTATTGGAAATGCTAATTTTGATAATATGGAAATATTAGATGGTGATGAAATTCCTTTAACTGATTTTGATAAAAGAGTTAGTAAAAGAGATTTAGTTCAGTTTGTTCAGTATGAAAAATTTAAAGAAAAAAATGATAAAGAAGAACTTGCTGATGTTGTTTTGGAAGAAATTCCTAGACAAGTTGAAGAATATTATGCTTTAACTGGGAGTTTTAAATTTAAGAATAATAATAATTAATAATATTTGTTTCATATATTATATTTTTTATTAAAAGTATAGTTTTTTTTTAATATTAAAGATATAAATTATTTTAAAAGATAAAAATTATTTATAGTAATTTTATTTGTTATATATATTTTAATATTAGGAAATAATTTATTAATTCTAATTTGATTATTAAATTATAATTTAAAGGTAATTTTATATTGATTTATTAATTTATATTTAATTATATTATTTTTTATTTTTTCTCTATATATATTATAAACTAAATATTGCTTAAATAAATAATTAAATAATTCATCTATACTTTATATTTAATTTAAAATTAAATTAAAATAAAAAAATTTAAAAAATACAATGTTAAAAAGTAAAAAATTTTGGTGTTACGAAATAAGTGAAAACTTTGACTTAACAGAAGAAATGTTTCAAAACTACAAAAGAAAAGGTAAATTTTACGAAGATGGATTATATTTTTATGAACAAATTGGTATAGGAGCACATCCAGCAATAAAAGCAACTCAAGGTAACATTCCATCAGTTATAACTTTCCAAAATGTATTAATCGACACAAATACAATAAAAATTTTATTTTATTTACTTCCATCATCAAAAGTAACATCATTAAGATTTTCATCAAATAAATTTAATTTACAAAATTTAGAATTTATGATAGAAAATTTATTCACAAAAGAAAATGGAATTAATACAATAATTTATGAATGGAATGATAAAATATTAATTGATAATAAAGAATATTCAATAAGTGATTTAAAATCAATTGAAGATGAAAATTTATTAAATGATTTGAAAAAAAGTCAAGATTTAATTTTATCTTTTTTAACAAGAATACCAAATAAATTAGAAGCATTATGTTTAAGAGGTGATTTAATTGGAGATGAAATGGCAAATAGAATTTTTGATGAATTAAAAAATAAAGATAATTCAATTAAAATATTAAATTTATTTAGAAATAATTTAACAAATGAATGTATAAAAAATTTTTGTGAAATGATTACTGTAAATAGTAAATTAGAAGATATTAATTTAGGTAGAAATTTTTTTAATGATGATTGTTTAGATTTAATTAAAGATAATTATGGAATTTTTCCTATGACACAAGAAGAAGTTGATGAATATGTTAAATTAGCAAAAGAAAGACAAGATATAATTAATAAAAATATTAAATTAAAAGCTTCTAAAAAACCTGAATTAGAAGTCCCTCATTTAGATGATATGAAAGAAATTGATGGAAAAAATTTTAGAGTTAAAAATGGAACTTTGAAAAAAATTAATTTTATTCAAAATTATTTTACACAAAAATCTTTTGATAATTTTAAAATACTTTTAGATGGAAATCAAGAATTGTGTTTGGCTATTGATTATAAAATATTTAATAAAGAACAAATTAATATTTTTACTGATTCGAATTTAAATTATTTTAATAGAGTTTATTTATCGAAATAAAATTAAAATAAAAATAATAAAATATATATTCAAAAAAAAATAATATTATTTATAAAAAAGAAAAATTCATTTTTTTATAATTTTAAAAAAAATGAAAGCAAATAAAATAGGAAATTATCGTTTTTTTAGAACATTAGGAGAAGGTTCTTTTGCAAAAGTAAAACGTAAAAAAATAAAATTTTTAAAAAAAATATTTTTTAAAAAAAATATAGTGGGTGTACAAGAAATAATAAATCAAAAAATTGCAGCAAAAATTCTTCAAAAATCAGGAATAAAAGATAAAGATGTAGAAGATAAAGTAAAAAGAGAAATTCGTTTTAGTAAATATTTCCGTCATCCAAATATAATAAGATTATATGAAGTAATAGAAACATCATCAGACATAATTTTAATAATGGAATATGCACCTGGAGGTGAATTATTCGATATGATATGTCGTGGTAAAGTAAAAATAAAAAAATATAATAAAAAATAATATTTTATAGTTAAATGAAAATGAAGCAAGAAGAATTTTCCAACAAATAATATTTGGAGTAGAATATTTACATACACATAAAGTATCTCATAGAGATTTAAAACCAGAAAATATTTTATTAGATGAAAATAATAATGTGAAAATAGCAGATTTCGGTTTAAGTAATATAATGAGAGATGGAGTATTCCTTTATTCATTATGTGGATCACCAAATTATGCAGCACCAGAATTAATAAATGGTAGATTTTACAATGGAGCTTCAATTGATATTTGGTCATGTGGTGTTATATTATATACTTTATTAACTGGTTCACTCCCTTTTGATGAAAAACAAATACCAAAATTATATCAAAAAATAAGAGAATGTAAATATATTATACCACAAATTTTAAGTGAACCTGCTAAAGATTTAATTTTTAGAATGTTACAAAAAGATCCTATTAATAGAATTTCTATACCTGAGATTAAACAACATAAATGGTTTAATAATAAGTTAAATTTATATCAACTTATTGATAATTATCAATTTATTTATGGAAGTAGGAATCATGTTGATAAAGAAATTATACAAGATATGAAAAAATTGGAAAAAATTAATTTTGAAGGATTAAATGATGAAGAAATTGAAAAAGCTATTATTAATAAAGAAAAAAAAGAATTTTGTGTTATTTATGATTTTTTAGAAACTAAAAAAAATGAAAAATTAACAAGAGAAAGAACAACAAATTTAAAAAGTAAGAAAAAAAATTTTTTTTATTTTATAAATTTATTTTAATTAGATGATGTTAATTTCTTTAAAAGAATTCCCTTAACAAAAAAAACTGAAGATGTATTACAGAAATTAAAAGAAAAATTCCAACAAAAAAATATGGAAAATATAACTCAAGATAATATTCAAGATATACATCAAATAAAAAAAAAAGGAGATGAACTTTGGAGAGTTGGAATTATTTGTAAAAAAGATCCTTATTTTTTAGCTCAAGAAATATTAAAATGTTTAGAAAAAAATGGATATGAATGGAAAATTATTTCAAGTTCTTATAAAATTAAATGTAGGAAAAAAAGAAGTGAAAGTGATAAAGAAAATCCTAATGCTTTAAATGTTTTAATTCAAATTTTTAATACCGTTGATCCTAAAGAAAAAGATGAATATTTAATTGATTTACATAAATTAAATGGGGGGATTATGGAATTTTTGGAGTTTTCTAGTAACTTTTTATCTACTATTCAAAGTGAAAATTTAATTGTTTTAAAATAATTTTTAATTTTAAGTGTGATATTTAAATATGGTAATAAATTTAATTTGAGTTTTTATCATTTTTTTATTTTTTTTAAAAGATTATTTTCATATATTTAATATTTATATTTTTTATTTTTCTATATAATTTTTTTTATATTTAATTTAATTACTTTAATTTTTTTTACTTTAATTCATTCCATAAAAAGACTCTTGGACCTCCTCTTGAATTTTTATTTCCAATATTATTATTATTAAAATTAATATTTTCTATTGAATATTTTGGTTTATAATTATTATTTAGTAAATTGTTATTATAATTATATTTATGAACATTATTATTTTGATTATTATTATTATTATTATGATTGTTAAAATTATATTTATTATAGTTATAATTATTATTATAATTATAATATTTTAATTGAATTGGAATATTATGATATTGTATATCATTTCCTATTCTTTGATATTCAATTTTACCATAAGTAATTTTTCTATTTGCATTATCATCTTTTTTTTTATATTGAAAAACTGGATAATTTTGTATATTAAAATAATTATAATTAGCAGAAGGAGGTCTTTTAAATAAATTTTTATTTTCATATTTCTTTAAATTCATTTCTAATAATCTACAATTTTTATTCATTTCTTTTAATTCTCTTTTTTTTTCATTTATTTCTCTTTCCTTTTTAATATATTCATCCATATAATTTCTATTACTTAAAACTTTATTACTACCATTATTGTTATTATCATTATTTTTTTGAAAATGAAAATAATTATAATTATTATTTCTTAATTGATTTATTCTTGATGCTTCTGATTGAGGTCTATAATTCATTAAATTATTTGATGGAAGTTTATTCACTGGAAATAAATTTATTTCTGTTGGTTTGATAGATGGATATATAATATTTTCATTTTTCATTCTTTCATTATTTTTCTCTATTTGAACTATTGGATTATCATTTTTAATTTCTTTATCATTTTTTCTATCATTTAAAATATTGTATTTTCGATTTTTATTTTCTTCGATAATATGATGTATTTTATTATAATATTGTGTAAAAATATGATCATCTTTTTTATTTATTTCATTATATAAATTATTATTTAAATTATTATTATAATTAATGGGATCATTATTTTTTTGATGATTAATTTTATCATTTTTAATATCATTATTACCATTTTTAATATCATTATTATTCTGATTTATATTTTTTTGAATCTGATTTTCATTTTTATTTTCATTTTCTTCCATTTTCATAAGTGTTTGATAAAAAGTATGTTTAGATGTTTCAAATTCATCATTTTTCATCATTTCCTCTTCTCTTCTTTGTTTTTCCAAATATCTCTTAGGTAAATTATTATTAATTTCCATCATATTTCTAGGAATTTTAATAGTCCCCATTAACAAAGCTTTATTATTTTCACATAAATCCTCTTCACAAAAATTCATTTCTTTCATTTTTTTTTTAACAATATCACTATTTAAAATCATTTTAATATTATATCTTTTATCAGGATTAACAACAATCATCATTTTTAACAAATTCCTCAAATCATCAGAATAAATTTTATTAATAGGATTATAGAATCCTTTAATAATATTATTAAATAATTCTCTAAAATTAGTTCCTCTAAAAGGAGGATGTAAAGTACAAATTTCATAAATAATACAACCAGCACTCCAAATATCACATTTAAAATCATAAGGATGATCTTTCCAAATTTCAGGTGGAGCATAATATGGAGTTCCAGTTTGAGTGTAAGCAATACCATTTTTTGATATTATTGAAACGTTTAAATCACCAATTTTTAAAGTACCATTTTTTAATAAGAATAAATTTGCTGATTTTAAATCTCTATGCATTATTCCATTTTCATGTAAATAATTTATTCCTTCTAATAATTGAATTATCCAATGCCAAATTGTTTTTTCTGAAAAAAATAATGATTTTTTTAAATTGTTTTTTATTTTTATTGATATGTCACCATCATCTGCATATTCCATTATTATGTTTAAAGTTTTGGAATTTTCATCAAAAAATGATTCTTTGTAACCTATTATGTTTTTATGAGATAATGATGCTAAAATACGAATTTCGTTTAAAGAATTTTTTTTGTCTTTTTCTTTTAGTTGAGATATTTTTATTTGCTTTAATGCATATATTTTTTTGTCTGATTTTCTTTGGACTTTGTGAACTGAACCAAATGAACCTTTTCCTAAGAGTTCTTTGAAGATAAAATCATTTAATGACATTTTTTTTTTTTTATTTTATAGTAGGTTTTTTTTTTATTTATATTTAATTTTTTTTATTTTTTATTTAATTTTTTTTTTTGATTTTAAAAGTTTTTCTTTATTTATCTATTGTTTTAAATTATTTTTTTTTTTTGATTTTTAAACTTTTTATCCAATTTTAATTAACATAAAATTACTATTTATGTTCTTTATTTTTAATTTTTTATAAATATATTTTTAAAATAAATTATAAGTTGATTAAATGGAATACCAATTAAACTTTTTATAAAATCAATTCCATTTTGTCCTCCAGGAATAAATGTTAAAAAAAACATCGTTGCAATAATTATTTGTCCAATTGAAAAAAACAAAGAAAAAAAATATTTTTGTTTTATTGAAAAAATAGTACCAAAAATAAGAGATAATATATATAATATCATTATATTTTTTTTTTCAATTAAACTTTGAAAAAATTGTGTACTTCCATAATAAAAGATTAAACTTATAAAAATTAAAATATTTCCTAAATTAAATAAAAATAAAAATTGAACTGGTTTCAATAATAGAAAAGGTAAATTAAATAAACTCATAACAAGCATAATAATTCCAATAATTAAAAATATTAAAAAAATTTTATAAGAAGATTCAATTTTAATTTTCTCACTTAATAGAAACAATTTTTTTGATATCCAATCTTTAAATTGAATAATTCTATTATAAATTACATCTTTTAAAATTGAATTTGTATTATTTTCTTTTTCAGAACTTAATTGAATATTTTGAGATAAATTATTATCATTTGTATTCATAATATTATCTTTTTGTGTAATGCTATCATATGATTCATCATTTTTTTTTAATTGTGAGTTTTCATCATTTGACATAATTCAATTAATAAAAAAAAATAAATCCTCTAAAAAAAGAATATTATCCAATAAAAATCATTTTTTTAATTCAAATAAAAAAACCTTTGATTAATTTTTATTATTTTCAATAATAAAAAAATAAAAAAAAAAGTATTTAACATAAAAAATAAAAATAGCAAAAAAATATTTTAATAACGATAATAATATAAGATAATAACAATTAAAATTAAAAAAAATATAAATTAAAAAATTTAAAAAAATAACATTTAATCATCATTTTTCGGTATTCTCTTATCAAAATTAAGAGTAGGCGAAGCCCCAAAATCACATTCCATTAAACCATTATCATCTTCTTCTATTTTTTCAACTTTTTTTTGTTTTTTTTTTTCCCTTCTATGTTTTCTTTTTAAATCCATTAAACCTGTATCTGCAGGAGAAGACATATCAGTTATTCCTGACATTACTTTTAATGTTTCTACTAATTTTCTTAAATCATGATCTTTTTCATATTCTTTTAAATCTACACTTAAATCTGGTTCTTTTGTTATTATACATTCTTTCATTGTTTTTCTCTCTTCATCTGTTATTAATCCTTCTTTTTTACATTGAGTTATTAATGATAATATTTGACTGTAACTATATTTATAATCCATTTTTTTTTATTTTAGTTCTTTTTATTTTTTTATTGTTTTCAATGATGTTTTTTTTACTTTTTATATTTTTTTTTAATTTTTTTTATACTAATTTTTATTTTAATTAATTAATATTATGTTATATATATAATTTTCTATTTTTTTATTTTCTGGTTATTTCCACTATTTTTTGAATATTAATTTTAAAGATTATTTTTATTTTTGTCGAGATTATTTTATATTATTATTTAAATATATATTAATCTTAAAAATCAACATCACTAAAATCATTTTCATCAATTTGAGAATTTATTTTAAAATCCTTTATTAATTTCTTTCTTTTTTGTTTAATAATATTCATATTATTTATATTATTATTATTACTAATATTAGAATCAATTTTATATGACTCAACAGAAAAAAATTGATTATTATTTAATTGATTATCTTTAATTTCCTTTGAAAAATTAATATTATTATTTTGAAAAGATGATTTAGATGGTAAATTATTGAAAATATCTTCTGGATTTTTATTTTCCATTGATAGCATTAATTTATTTATATTTGCATTATTATTAAATTTAAAAGTTTGTTTATAATATTGTTCATTATCAATTTCATTTAATATATTTGATTCAAATGGATTATTGAAATTTTTATTTATATTTTCACTTAATCTATTATTTTGAGATTTATTTTGCATAACTTTTAAATATTTTAATTTATTTATTTTATCAATATTTTGATTAATATCAAATTTTTTATTATTTTCATGAGTTTCACTAATATTATAACTACCATATGAATTTTTATTATAAGGTTTAGATATTATTGTGTCATTATTTAATTCATTATGAAATTTTGAAGTACTAATAGAATTATTGCTTTGTTCATTATTAAAACTAGAAAAAAAATTTTCAGAATTTTGCATATCATCAAATTCATTAATATTTTGTTCATTTTTATCTGGAATTAAATAATGACTAAAACTTCCATTTATTAAATAATTATCATTTTGACATTTTAATGAATTATTATGACTACTTAAAGTCATAATATCATCTTTCAAATTTTCTTCAATATCATTATTATAATTATAAAAAGTATTTATATCATATTTATTATTTTTTATATTATTATTATAAAAAGTTTCTTGATTTAAATTATTTTGAAAATTATTATTACAAATATTAATATCTTCTAATGATGACAAACTATTTATTATTTGTTTTTTTATTATATTTTCTTTTGGTTGTTCAGTTTTAAATTGAATAATTTCATTATCTGTGTCTTCATCTGTTATATTTCCTTCATTTGATAAATCTAATGTAAATTTCATTTTATTTTTTTTTGATTTTGATTTATTTTTTTTAGATTTTGTTGATTCTATCATTTTTTTTTTGTTTGAATTATTTTCTGATATTAAAGATTCGAGATTAAATTCTTCATTTATTTCTTTTTTTAGTTTATTTTTTTCATTTATATATTTATTCTCTTTAATATTATTATTATTATTTTCATTAATATCATGTTTGGGTGAAAGGAAATTTCTCAAACTTTTAGATTTAGGAAGAGTACTTTTTAATTTATCAAAAGAAGTTTTTAATGTCATAATATTTTTTTTTAATTCATCATTTTCATTTTTAGTAGTTTCTAATTCAATTTTTAATTCTTTATTAATTTCTGTTAACATTGTAATATTTGAATTTTCTCTAGTATCATTAAATTGAGAAGTACTAATATTATTATTACTATTATTAATATTTAAATTTTTATTTTGTTTAATATTTTTTCCTTTATTTCCAAAATGATCATTTGAATGACTTAATTTTGAATGATGCATTACATTTGAATAAGTTTGATAATTTGTTTTAATATTATTATTTATATTTTGATTTAATTTATGCTTTGGAGATACACTTTGATTTTTTGTATGATTATTTGATTTAGTTAATTTTTGATAATTGGTTATATTTTGATTTTTATATGATGAAAATTCAATTTTTGATTGTTCAATTATTTGATTTAAATCTTCTAATTTTCTATTATGAACTTCTTTTAATTGTTTAAAAATTTCCTTTGCTTGATCATAAAAATTAATATTTGAATTATCTAAATCTTTAATTTCATTTATCATTTCTTGATTTATTTTATATAAGTTATCCATTCCTTGAATTGTTTGGTTATTTCTATCTTTTAATATTTTTGATAAGTTATGATTAGAAAGTGTTCCTAAAATTTTATTTATTTCATTAATATTAGATTTGCATTTTACTAATTCATTTATAAAAAATTGAGTATTTTCTGCTAATGAACGTATTATATCTCTAAATGATTTCATATAATTTTTAATTGAACCAGATAAAGAATTTATTAATGTTACAAATTGTTCTTCTCTTTCATATCCTAATTTTTGGATTTTAAATAGTTCATTTGTAATATTAAAATCTTCCATTTATTTTAATTTAAAATTTAATTTTATTTTTTCTTGAAATATAATATTATATATTATATTTAATTTTATATGAGAAATTATTCAATAAATGAAAGTGTAAAATTTTCAAAAAAGGAAAAACAATCTTATTCAAATTTAAGTACTGTTATAAATAATAAAAATATAATAACTGAATTTTATTCTAATTTATGTAATTCATTAACAATAGCAAATTTAAATAAATCAAATAATATAAGTTTTAATTTTATTCCCATAATTTCAAATATTGAAAATAATTTAAATCTTGAAGAAAATATTCAATATTCACAAATGATTTCTGATATAATTGATTCAAATATAAATGTAGAAATCAATAATAAAAATTATAATAATGTAGAAGAAATTTATAATTTGTATTTGTCTAATTTAAATAATAAATTAAATAATTCTCATATTTATAAAAAAAAACAAATAAAAAGTGATAGATTTAATTCAAAATTAAATAATGAATTAAGCTCTTTTAATTTTGATAATTTAAATGAAACTTCTTCAAAATCTGAAATTCCAAATAATGAATATAATATAACTTCTATGTCAACTACTATTAATGGTAGAAATGAAAATGATAAAATTATTAATAATAATCCTTCTAAAGGCGTTAAAATAATTAAAATTGGGAATAAAAATAATTTTACTTTAAAAGGTTCTCGTTCAAATTCATTAAAAAAAGATAAAAATAATCAAATTTTAAATAATAATTTAAATAAAGATAAAATAAATAATGAAAGGTTTTATTCTAATAATGTAAATGAAAATAATTATCAAACAAATATTATGAATTATGAAAATTATTATTCTAATAATATTAACAATAATCATAATATATGCTTAATAAAAAAAGAAAACCATTCATCTTTTAATATTAATGATAATAATATTCAAAATGTAAAAAATAAAGGAAATATTTCTTCACTTAATATCTATAATAATACCAATTTAAATATTATAAATAAAGAAAATCATTCCTTAATTAGGGATAATAATAATAATATAAAAAATAAAGAAAATATTTCAAAAGATGATTATATAATTAAAGATAATATTAATTGTATTAAAAATAATAATCTTAATAATAATTATTATATAAACAAAGAAAACAATTTTAACAACAAAAAAAAGAAACTAAATAAAGAAAATAATTCATTACATAATTTAAATGATAATAATAATATCTATAAGATAAATAAAGAAAATCGTTCTTCATACAATATTAATAATAATAATATAAATTTAATAAAAAAAGAAAATATTTCTACTAATAATAATATCAAAAATATAAACACTAAAATTGTAAATAAAGGAAAAATAAATATACCAAAACAATATCAAAGGAAATGTGTATCCCCAAATCCAAATAATAATATGAATAAAGATAGAAATTCATGTAATATTAAAAATAATAATAATCAAAAAAAAACTTATGATAATATTCCTTTTGAAGTTTGTTTAGGTAAAAGGGCAAATTCTCCACAGCCAATATTAAATATAAATGATATTAATAATGAAGATTTAATTAATTATTATGGATTACCAAAAAATTTTATGAAAAAAGAAAAAAATAATAATAATAATAAATCTAATAATAATAATAATATGAATAATAATATAAATAATAAAATTGAAAATGGTTCATATTTAAAATTATATAATTTAAAAAAAGAAAATGAAGGAAAAAATATATCAATAAATGAAAATAATATAGAAAAGAAGAATATTGATAAAGAGAAAATAAATTCAAAAATTAAAACAAATAATAAAGAATTAATTAAAAAAGAATTAAATGATTTTAAAGATAAAAATCATATAAAAGATACTAATAATATTGATAATAATAATAATAACAATAATAATAATGAAAATAAAAGAGTACTATCTAATCAAGCAAAATTAAAAGATTTTGAAAATAAAATATCAAATTTAAGAAATGAAAATGAAAAGATAAAAAAAAATTTGAAAGAAAATGAAGAAACAATAAAAAAATTAACTAATGAATTACAAAAAAAAGAACAGATATTATCAATGCCAAAAGCAGATAATTCAGAAACAAAAAAAGAAAATGAAAGATTAAAAGCATTATTAGAAGAATGTAAAAATTTAAATATAAAATATAAAACTCAATTAGATGAACAAAATAATAAAAATAATGATGAAGCTTTTCGTAAATTAAAAAATCAAAAAGAAGAAACTGAATTAAAAAATGAAACAATAATGAATGAATTAAGTAATAAAGAACAACAATTAAATGATATAAAAGATAAAATGAATAAAATAGAAAAAGAAAATAAAGATTTTGAAAATAAAATTTTATCACTTGATTCTGAATTAAAAGATACAAAAGAGATAAATGAAAAATTAATTAAAGAAAAAGAAGAATTATTATCTAAGAATAATAAATTAAAAAGTGAAAATGAAGAAATTATATCAAAATTAAATAATGATGCTAATATTAATTCATTAAATATTAAAAATGATAAAAAAGGAAATAATATAAATCAAGAACAAATTTTAAAATTAAATGATGAATGTAATAATTATAAAAATGAAATTATAAAATTAAATAATGAAATAAAAAAAATATCTAAAAGTTTATCTGATGAAAAAGAAAAAATTAAAGAAAAAGATTCACAAATAATTTCTTTAAAAATGAATTTAGGTAAGAATTTAAATAAAGATTTTGATGATTTTAATGATGAAAATTACAAAAAAGAACTTTTATTATGTGCAAATATGATAAAAAATATTCATTCATTATTAAATAATAAACAAAAAGAATTAATAAAAAATAAACAAAAGAAAAATCAAAATGACGCTTTTATAATGGATGAAGATGAAAAAGAAGAAATAGAAAACATATTAAACAATAACAATAATGAAATAAAAGATTTCAAAAATATATCAGACTTACTATCAAAATTAAATAATTATAATAAAGAAATAAATCAAAATATTGATATAATAGTAAATATAGCAAAAAGATCAATTATAAATAATAATTTATCAAATTTAAAAATAAATAATTATAATAATGATAATAAAAATCAAAAAATAAATAAAGAATTAGAAGAAGAAAATAAATTTTTAAAAGGCGTAATTAATGAATGTGTTTCAACAATATTTGAATCAATAAAAAAAAGTGCTCCAAATATGGTTGAAGATGATGAAAATACATTTGGAATTAATATTGGTAATGATAATATACCAATTAATATATTAGATAATAAAAAACAATTAAATGATAATAATTTTGATCCTGATGTTATACAAGATGCAGTTAATAAATTTAAAGAATATAATATTCAAATTAATGAACAAATTAGACAATTAGAAGAAGAAAAAGAAAAATTTGAAAAAGAAGCTCATTCAAATTTAGTTACTGCTAATGTATATAAAAATACTTTAGATGATGCAATTAATAAAATGAATCATAATATAAATGAAGAAAATAATCAAAAAAGTAATAATAATAAAAGTGAGAAAGAAGATGGAAGAACTTTTACTGTTGAAGATTTAGAAAATCCACAAGATGATAATAAATCAAATAAAAAATCAATTCAAGAAAATAAAAAAATAAATAGTGAATTAATAAATATGGATTTAGTTAAAAAATTAAAAGCTAAAGAAGAAGAATGTAAAAAACATCAAGAAATAATTAATAATTTATTATCTATTAATAATGGAATAGGAGAAAATTTAAATTCAAATCAAATGGTAATTTCTGCTGAAAAATATCAACAATTACTTCAATTATATTCAAGTGAACAAGAAAAAAATCAAGAATTAAGAGCTTCATATTTTTTTTTTATTAATGAACAATCAGATTTAATAAAAGAGAAAAAAATAAATGAAAAAAAATATAATATTATGAATAAAAATGATGATAAACTTTTAGATTCAGATGAAGATGAAAAAGAAATAAATTTAAATATTAAAAATAAAAATGAAGATATTTTATTTGAAGATCATGAATTTGATAAAAAAAATAAAACTCATAATATAATATCAAATAAAGGAATTGATTATTTAGGAATGTTAAATCAAGATCAAAATCAAAGATTACATTCTCAAGGAAATAATTCAAATATCAATTATCAAGAAATTTTAGATGAAAATAAAGATTTAAAAGAAAATGAAAATTTATTATTAAATCAATTAAATTCAATTAAAGATGAATTAAAAGAAACAAGAGAACAAGTTAATATTTTAGTTCAAGATAATACTACTTTAAAAGAAGAATTACAAGCAGCAAAAACTTTAAAAAATGAAGAAGTTATTGGTCCTTTGAGATCTGCTCTTGAAAGGTTAATTATGGAAATTAAATTAACTCAAAAAATAAAAGAAATTTTAACTGTTATTTTAAAACTTGCTTGTTATACAGAAGATCAAATATTTACTATTTATTATTATAGAGAAAAGAAAAAAAATTTTTTAAATATGTTTCCTTTGGAAAGTTAGTTTTTATTCAATAAGATTTATAAATAAAATATTTTTTATATACAATTTTATATTTAAAAAAATAAAAATATATAAAATTTATTATTTTTTGTATTTGAAAATATTTTTTTAAAGATTTACATTTACATTATGTAAAGCTAAATTTTGTGCTTTAATATTATTTCTTGCTGCTTCTAAACTTTGTTCAATTAATAATTTTTTTTGTTTTCTTCTTTCTAAAACTTCTTTAGTTTTTTGATAATCATAATCATCATTTTTTTGTATAAAATCATTTATTTGTGTATTATCATTAATAGGATAATTATAATTACTATTATTATAATCATTTTGAAGATTATTTGAATTAATCATTAAATAATTTATATATGATTGTTTAGTTACATCAATTGGATTTTTATTTTCATAAATTATTTGTTCTCCTCCATAATCTCTAAAATTTTCATCAACATAATTTTGAATATTATCAATTTCATTTCTTAATTTTTTATAATTTAAATTATCTTTTAATATTTGATACATTTTTTTTTCTTCAAGTAATCCTCTAACTTTTCTTCCTAATTCTCTTAATTGTTCTATATCATTATATATTAATTCATTTTTTTCTTTATAATATAATCTCTTTGCAAATTCAATTTTGTCTTTGATAAAATCAACATAATCATCATCTTGTAATAAACCTTTTATTTCAGTTATATCTGTTTCTTCTTCTTTAAAATAATTTTTTCTATTTATTAAAGGAAGTGGAGTATTATTATCAATACCAAAAATTTCAATTTGTACTATTCCAATTTGATTATATTTATTTCTTATTGGATCAGGATAATTAATATGAAAAACAAATTTAAGATATAAACAATTTGAAATATGAAATTCATTTAACAAAACTTTTTTTAATTCTCTATTATTACTTTGATGATTAGTTGGATAAACATTTCCAATAAAATTAAAAGGTTTATTAATTATATATTTATCTGAAATTGTAGTATCTACAAAATTTTTAGGAGAAAATGAATAAATTTCTATTTGAGTAGGAATTCTTTCATGATTAATTAAGAAGTTTATTTGGGTTACATCACATATTTTTGTTAATTGAATTATTATTATTTGAGGATAACTACAAAAACGCATACTTGACCAACCAATATTTATTTTATCTTTAAATTTATTATTATTTGATATTATATTATATGATTTTTTTATGTTTTCAATTGGGAATAATGGATCTGTACTTGAAGAATATATAATTATATAATTTAAAGGAAGAATTTCATTATTAATCATTTTAATTTTAATTTATTTTTTTAAAAAAATTAAAATTTTATTATTAATAAAATTTCTTCATATGAATTGGGGATTGGGGATTGGGGATT
>JAJJLH010000197.1:0-44168 GCA_023806865.1 Isotricha sp. YL-2021a
ATGGAGATTCAGGAAAAATTGAAAGCAGGCGCTATTGCCGGATGTAAGGCTTTAGGCCTAACCAATTGTGCTGCACACTGTGAACTGAAAATGCAGGATGGCAAGGCCTATTTGATGGAGATTGGTGCCAGAATGGGTGGCGATTTTATTTCTACAGAACTGACCCATCTGGGTAGCGGCATTGATATGGTGGCCGCTACTATAGATACTATATTAGGAATAAAACCGAACCTGCAGCCAGTGGAAGCGAAGCATGGAGTTGCAATAAGGTATTTCACGCCGAAGCCTGGTCGGGTTGTCTCAATATCAAATATGGAAGTATTTGAAAGGCCTGACGTGTATGATTCAGAGATCTACGTGAAAGTAGGTGATGAAATACGAGAGGTGGAATCCTGTCTTGACAGGTCAGGACATGTGATAGTGACAGCTCCAACACCTAAGGAGGCAATTACATTGGCTGAGGAACTGATAGATGCCGTAAAGATTGAAACAATATGAAGGTGCTGATACCTTTCTCATATTACCATCCCGAACAATGTGCGGGGCTGTTTGTCATTGATGACATGACAGAAGAAGCAGCACGACAAGGGATAGAATCGGTGATAACGGTGCCTACTCCGACACGCAATGTGAGGCCTGGCGCAAAATGGAGCAGAAATGAAACCAGATTAGAAGGAAAGGTTCAAGTACACCGCTTCCGCATGTATGGAGAAGGTAAGAACCCTTTGTTTCGGGCTATCCGCTATTTGCTTTGCGAGATAATACAATTGCACTATATGCTTTCGAAGGACTATGATGTGGCTTTCATTGACAGTACACCGCCTATACAAGGCTTGAAGTTGCCTATTGTCCGTCTGTTCCGTAGCCAGAAACGTTTTGTCTATAATGCTCAGGATTTATTTCCAGAAACACTAAGCGGAACGGGGTTGGCAAAAAGTGGAGGATTGCTTTGGAAGGTTGGAATGTGGGTGTCAAATGTGACATTCCGCAACTCCGATAAGATTATTGCCATATCTAATGACATCAAGCGAAGCATCTTGGCTCGTGGGGTGCCTGCTGAAAAAATAGACGTGGTTTATAACTGGGTGGATGAAAAGGCCGTACAGCCAGTTGCAAAGGAGGACAATCCTCTGTTTGAAGAGTTCGGGTTGTCTCGAGACAAGTTCACAATAGTTTATGCTGGCAATCTAGGTAACGCTCAGAACGTGTGGATTTTGTTAGATGCGGCAAAGTGGCTGCCTGAAGTACAGTTTGCAGTGTTTGGTTCGGGTGGCTTGGAGAACGAGATACGTAAACGTGTCGAAAAAGAGAATTTGAGGAATGTCTACCTGAATCCCCTACAGCCGGTAGAAAGAGTAAGCTATGTATATTCTTTGGGAGATGCTTGCATCGTTTCCTGCAAAGAAGGCCTTGGCGGTAGTGCAATGCCTTCCAAGAGCTGGTCTATCATGTCATGTGGAAGGCCGGTTGTCGCAAGTTTCGATGAGGGTGATCTGAAAGAGATTCTTGAAAACAATCATTGTGGCATATTCTCTCATGCTGGAAATGTTCAGGAATTTGTTTCTGCAATAAGGATCCTGGCAGAGCATCCCGCCTGTTGTGCTGAAATGGGTGTAAATGCCCGTCAGTATATATTGGATAATCTTACCAAAAGAGATGGAAGCAGAAAATATGTTGACATTATCAAATCTGTAGTAAAAAAATAAATGTTTTAAGATATGAATTATATTAATTCTAAATTGAAAAGCGTTCCATTTTCTCCTCCTGATATGTCGGAGGCTGAGGCAAAGTTAGCATCTGAGGCTATACTGAGTGGTTGGATTACGACTGGTCCTAAAACCAAGGAGTTTGAAAAAAAGATTGCTGAATACGCTGGTATTAACAAAGCTGTTTGTCTGAACTCTGCAACGGCTGCAATGGAAATGACTCTGCGTCTCGTAGGCGTTGGACCAGAGGATGAGGTCATTGTGCCTGCATATACATATACAGCTACTGCTTCTGTTACCCAACATGTAGGATGCAAACTGGTGATGGTGGACAGCCAGAAGGATAACGTGGAGATGGACTACGACAAGCTGGCTGATGCTATTACAGAACACACAAAGGTTATCTGTCCTGTGGATCTGGGTGGGGTGATGTGTGACTATGATAAGATTTTTGCTGTCGTAGAGGCTAAGAAACATTTGTTCCGCCCTGCCAACGAATTACAGAAGAAGATCGGCCGTATCATAGTCTCTGCGGATGATGCTCATGCTTTTGGCTCTTCTTGGCATGGAAAGAGAGCCGGCGCTGTGGCAGATTTCTCTTCATTCAGTTTCCATGCAGTGAAAAACCTCACGACAGCTGAAGGTGGTGCCTTGGTATGGAACCTTCCCTTCGGTCAGGAGCCGGTGTCGTATGATGCAGGTTCGATGGTTCCCCGTATCGAAGGAGAAACATGGGATGGCTATCTCTATCGCCTGTGTCAGTTGTATTCACTTCATGGTCAGAATCGCGATGCTTTGGCAAAGACCAGGTTGGGAGCCTGGGAGTACGACGTGATAGGCCCGTGGTACAAGTGCAACATGACGGACATCATGGCCAGTATAGGTTTAGCCCAGCTAAGCCGCTATCCGGAGATGCTGGAACGCCGCCGCCACATCATCAGCGTGTATGACGATGCGATGAAGGACCTGCCCGTCAGCGTGTTGAAGCACTACGGCGACGATTTCTCCGGGAATGGCCATCTGTATATGACCCGTTTGTCCGGGCGTACAGACCAGGAGCGCAGGGAGGTGATAGTGAAGATGGCAGAAAGGCGCATCGTGTGCAACGTTCACTTCAAGCCGCTGCCCATGATGACCGGATACAAGGCACTGGGATTTGACATCAAGGATTATCCGAATGCTTATCATCTGTTTGAGAACGAGGTGACACTGCCGCTATACACCAAACTAACCGACGAGGATGTGGAGTATGTAATAGAGAACTACGTGGACATTATTAAGAATCTATGAGTATATTTAAAGACAAGACGCTGCTCATAACAGGCGGCACAGGTTCATTCGGTAACGCTGTATTGAACCGTTTTCTGAGAACAGACATAGGTGAGATTCGTATCTTCTCGCGCGACGAGAAGAAACAGGACGACATGCGTCATGACTTCCAGGCGCGTATGCCTGAGGTGGCCAGTAAGATTAAGTTCTACATTGGTGATGTTCGCAACAAGAGCACACTGAAGTATGCCATGAAAGGCGTGGACTATGTGTTCCATGCCGCTGCGCTGAAGCAGGTGCCCAGCTGTGAGTTCTTCCCCATGGAAGCAGTGAAGACTAACGTGATAGGAACCGACAACACCCTTGATGCCGCTATCGACGCCGGCGTGAAGTGCGTCATCTGTCTCTCGACAGACAAGGCTGCATATCCTATCAATGCGATGGGTATCACCAAGGCCATTGAGGAAAAGATTGCCGTGGCAAAGAGTCGCCTAAGCGGTGACACCAAGATATGCTGCACGCGTTACGGTAACGTGATGTGTACTCGTGGCAGCGTCATTCCTCTGTGGATTGACCAGATACGCAAGGGCAACCCCATTACGCTGACGGAGCCTAAGATGACGCGCTTCATCATGTCGCTCGAAGAGGCAGTGGACCTGGTCCTCTTCGCCTTCGAGAACGGCAAGAATGGTGACATTTTGGTACAGAAAGCACCCGCGTGTACTATCCAGACACAGGCGGAAGCCGTATGCGAATTGTTCAAACACCAATATGGCGAAGCCTTAAACTCCTTGAATCCTGAAACTTGCAACTTGAACCCTTATGGCCCTGAAATCAGGGTCATTGGTATCCGTCATGGTGAGAAGATGTGCGAGACATTGCTCACGAAAGAGGAGGCTGCCAAGGCCATTGATATGGGTGACTTCTATGCCATTCCTGCTGACAACCGCGATTTGAACTACGATAAATACTTCATAGAGGGTGATGTGAAGAGGGCAACGATTGAGGAGTTCAATAGCGACAACACCCGCCGTTTGAATCTTGAAGAGACGAAGGCGAAGATTGCAAACCTGGAATATATTCAAAATGAATTGAACGGTATTTCTAATTTAGTATAAATCAAGAATTAGAGAATTATGAGAATTCTTGTGACTGGGGCAAAAGGTTTTGTGGGTAAGAACCTGTGCGCTCAACTGAAGAATATCAGGGACGGGAAGGCTCGGAACTACGATGTTCAGGTGGATGAGGTCTTTGAATATGATTTGGATTCTGCGGCAGAGCAACTTGATGCCTGGTGCCGTGAAGCTGACTTTGTGTTCAACCTTGCTGGTGTGAACAGACCCAAAGAGATTTCTGAGTTTATGGAAGGTAATTTCGGTTTTGCCAGTACCCTGCTCGATACATTGAAAAAGCATGGGAACAAGTGCCCGGTTATGCTTTCCTCAAGTCAGCAGGCTTCGCTGACAGGACGTTTTGGAAATTCGGAATATGGCCGTAGTAAGAAGGCGGGGGAAGATTTGTTCCTGAAGTATGGCAAGGAAACTGGCGTCAATGTTCTGGTTTATCGCTTTCCGAACTTGTTTGGCAAGTGGTGCAGACCAAACTACAACTCAGCTGTAGCTACATTCTGCAATGCGTTTGCTAATGACCTGCCATATACCGTCAACGACCCGAGTGTGGAGCTGGAACTACTATATATCGACGACCTTGTAGAGGAAATGATAGCAGCTCTTTGTGGCAATGAGCATCGATGCGAGTTCGACGGTCTAACTGTCATCCCAAAGGAAAGAAATACTTCTTCCACCTTACCTCTTCCATCTGACATCGGTAGATATTGCTATGTACCCACAACGCATAAGGCGACGTTAGGAGAGATTGTAGAGTTGCTGAAGAGCTTTGAGGCGCAGCGGACAACACTGGTGATTCCCGAGATTCCCGAGGGAAGCTTCGCCAAGAAATTGTACTCAACATATCTGAGTTATCTGCCTAAGGAAAAAATGGTGTTTATACCAAAGAACAATGACGACTATCGCGGGTCGTTTATCGAAATTATCAGGACTAAGTCGTGCGGACAATTCAGCGTCAACATCTCGAAGCCGGGAATTACCCGCGGACAGCACTGGCATAACTCGAAGTGGGAGATATTTGCAGTGGTTTCAGGACATGGACTGATTCAGTTACGCAATGAGAACCTTTTGTCTTCAGAAGGAAAAAATGAGGTCATCAGTTTCGAAGTGACCGGTGAGGACATTAAAGCGATTCAGATGTTGCCAGGGTATACACATAACATCATCAACCTGTCTGACACGGAACCGCTGGTCACCTTCATGTGGGCCAACGAACAGTTTGACCCCAACAAAGCCGACACATACTTTGATCCAGTTGAATAAGACCATTACGAATTAAACGAGTTGATATATGGCAGAATTTAAGAACAACGGGAAGCTGAAACTTCTTATCATAGTGGGAACCCGCCCAGAGATTATCCGACTGGCGGCTGTGATTAATAAATGCAGGGAGTATTTTGACTGTTTACTGGCACATACGGGTCAGAACTATGACTATAATCTGAACGGTATCTTTTTCAAGGATTTGAAACTGGACGATCCCGATGTCTATATGGATGCCGTAGGCGAAGACCTTGGAGCCACCATGGGTAATATCATTGACAAGAGTTATAAGTTGATGGTGCAGACCAAGCCTGACGCTGTTCTGGTTTTGGGGGATACCAATAGCTGTCTGTCGGTGATTGGTGCCAAGCGCCTTCACATCCCCATCTTCCACATGGAGGCCGGCAACCGCTGCAAGGACGAGTGTCTGCCTGAGGAGACCAACCGCCGCATTGTGGACATCATCAGCGACGTGAACATGGCATACTCTGAGCATGCCCGCAGGTATCTTGCCGATTGCGGTCTGCCAAAGGAAAGAACTTTTGTAACTGGTTCGCCTATGGCAGAAGTGCTTCACCAGAATCTGGCAGCGATTGAGGCGAGTGATATTCATGCGCGGTTGGGATTGGAGAAAGGCAAGTATATGCTGCTTTCAGCCCATCGTGAAGAGAATATTGACACAGAGAAGAACTTCATGAGTCTTTTCACGGCTATCAACAAGATGGCAGAGAAGTACGACATGCCAATACTGTACTCCTGTCATCCCAGGAGCAGGAAAAGGATTCAGGATTCAGGTTTCAAACTCGATAAGCGTGTTATCCAGCATGAGCCTCTGGGATTCCACGATTACAACTGCTTGCAGATGAATGCCTTTGCCGTAGTGAGCGATAGTGGTACACTTCCCGAGGAAAGTAGTTTCTTTACGTCTGTTGGTCATCCGTTTCCCTCCATTTGCATCAGGACTTCGACAGAGAGACCGGAGGCGTTGGACAAAGCTTGCTTCTTCATTGCAGGTATCGACGAAGTGAGTCTGCTGCAAGCTGTTGACACCGCTGTGTCAATGAATGCTGCCGGCGATTATGGTATCCCCGTCCCTGACTACATAGAAGAGAATGTCTCCACCAAGGTCGTGAAGATAATACAGTCGTACGTTGGCATAGTCAACAAGATGGTATGGCGAAAAGAAGTATTTAATCTCTGAGGATGAAAAACTTCAATTATGTAAGCTGGCTTTGGCAGAACTCACGGGGCATCCGCTGGAATATGGCGGTGCAGATTGTGGCAGGCACTGGGCAGGTGGCGCTCGGGCTGCTGATGGTGTGGCTCAGCAAGCAGTTCATCGACGTGACGATTCACGAGGGAACGGCTGATGACGTGCTGTGGATGGTCTGTTGGCTGGTGATGACCGTTGTGGGCGGTGTGATCCTAAGGCAGGTAGCCTATTGGCTGTCAACCTCTGCGGGTGTCCGTCAAACGAATGCCCTGCGGCTGCGTATTTTCAGCAACCTGTTCCGTAGGCAACTCTATGATGGACAGGAACTGCACTCGGGCGATGTCACCTCACGACTGGCAAAGGACATCGAGCAGGTAAGCACTACGACCACCGACAGCCTTCCGCAGATGGTCATCACGATGATACAGCTCTGCGGTTCGTTCCTGCTGATGCGGTGGTTTGACGCACGGCTGGCATGGGCACTATTGCTATTGACACCCCTTGCCATCATTTTCGGCAAACTCATTTCCAGACGGCTGCGACAGATGACGCTTGACATCCGGCAGGACGAGAGCCGCATCCAGATGCAGGTGCAGGAGGGCATGGAGCATAATGCCGTGCTGCGCTCGCTGGATGCCGAGCAATGGGTGACGGACAGGCTGGACGCCATGCAGCAGCGGCTTCACGGCAATATGATGCGTCGCATGAGGTTTACCGTCATCACACGGCTCGTCATGGGCTGCGTGTTCGGACTCGGCTATCTCCTGGCTTTCGTTTGGGGAGGCATAGGACTGCGCAACGGCACGATCACCTTCGGTGTGATGACCTCGTTCCTGCAACTGGTAAACAAGATACAGGGTCCCATCCTGCAGCTGCTGAATATGGTGCCAGGCGTGATACATGCAACGGCCAGCATCGACCGGCTATGTGAATTGGACGAGACGTCACAAGCACCGTCAGTTGCACATCATGGCAATACATGTACTGAAGGCGTTCGCTTCAAAGACGTGTCGTTCCGCTATGCCACAGGCGACAGGGAGATACTTTCCCACTTTACACATGATTTCAAGGCCGGCAGCAAGACTGCCATCATGGGCGAGACTGGTATTGGAAAGACCACGCTGTTCCGCTTGATACTCGGATTTATCGAGCCTACCAGCGGACAGGTTGCTATGGGCGGTGAATTGTGTTTCGTGCCACAGGGCAATACGCTGATGAGCGGCACCATCAGCTATAATCTGCAACTGGCCAAACCCGATGCCACCGACAATGAACTGCGCGAAGTGCTGCATACCGCCTGTGCTGATTTTGTCTTCGATCTGCCCGATGGCATCGACACCGAACTTGGAGAACGAGGCAGCGGACTCAGCGAAGGACAGGCCCAGCGTATTGCCATAGCCCGTGGACTGCTCCATGGTGGCGACATCCTCCTGCTTGACGAAATCAGCAGTTCCCTCGACGAACCCACAGAGCGCGAACTGTATCACCGCCTTTTTACGACATACCCACAAAAGACCATGCTTTTCATCACCCATCGAACAACCATAAGCGAATTGTGTGACGAGGTGGTTACCCTCTAACATACCTAAATTTCGCCGTTACAGCGTGTCTCAAACCGTTAAATCTCTAGTTGAATGAGCGCAAGCGCCCCGTTCGCTAATGAAGCAAGGTGAGAGTCAAGCGCCAAGAGCATTATTAAATCAAATCTGTTTGCCTATCATTTTGCAAACTAATACAATTCAATTCAGTATAAATGGGGCGATAGCTCGTTAAATAATGTTATCACGCCAAAAACACGCCAAAAATTTCGTGAACGCCAAAAAGAAAAGGTGGCCGATTACTCGACCACCATGCTTTACAACGTACTGACTGTCAGGAACTTATTGCCAGCTTGTTTTAAGCGGTTGCAGGGCCAACTCCTGCGATTGACAACCTTGCGTTGTCGGGATGAGGCGACTCGAACGCCCGACCCCTACGTCCCGAACGTAGTGCGCTACCAACTGCGCTACATCCCGATGGCTATCGGATAGCACACTCCGTCGCAAAGCGGGTGCAAAGGTACGGATAAATTTTCAAATACGTGCAAGAAAACGCTTAAAAAATCAGAATGGCGAGAAAAAAGATGCCATTACCGCTTGTTATAGGCTTTCAAGAACTGCTTGTATTCATCGCACCTGGACACGTAACCACTGGTTTCAGAGGGATGTTTCTTCTCGAATTCTGCCAGTACAGCAAAGGCTTTGTAGGCTTGGGACCTGGGATTCGGAAGGAAGTTGTACTCGTAGGTCTCGTTGTTCCATATTCGGTCATACCAGGGGCTGGGGTTCATATAGACGTAGGCTTTGGCAAATAGAACCTTCTCCTTCAACAGGAAGTCCTTAGGCTCGCCAGCCTTTTGTAGCATCAAGGCTGCTTTTGCGGCCAGATCTACCTCATTCACACGGACAGTATCCATCACACTCTTAGTGTCACGCATCAGGAACCAGCAGTCGCCCGTAAAGCTGGCTTGTGCATAACGGATGGCCAGTTCGTAGTATTGTTTCTTCAATGCCTCACCAGTGAGTACGTTAAGCTCACCTTCCATTTTCTGCATCTCGCGGGCATAGACGAGTTTAGGATTCACACCCAGTTTCCACTCTTTGCTATAGTCGATGTTGTCGGAGAGCCACTGACGTTTGATCCATGGGCCGATGTTATATCTGCGATTGGCTGCATAGACGGCATAACCACGTTTGTCGTAATAGGTAGAAGGGATGTTCTCCAACCACTGGATGGCCTTATCCCACTGGCAGAGACGCATGTATTTAGTACCAATGAGGTCCTCCAGTTCAAACTGTTCAGGGTTAATTTGGGCCTTGATGTATTTGTCGAGGGCTGTCTTAGGTGTTTTCAGTGTGAAGTAGAAGAATTTCTCCAGGCCCTCCACCTTCATGGTATCGATGTAATAGTCATATTGGTAACTGTTAACGGCTTTCAGCAGACCGATGGCAGCTATCGGACGGTCTTCATACCGTTTGGTAAGAACCTGATGGGTGATACGGTCCGCTGCACTGTGGTAGAAACCATCCTCTTCGCCCTTCTTCTTCAGCCATTGTAACTCGGACTCCAACCAGTTGTCGAAGTCCTGACTTTTAGGTGCCATTGCTGATTCGATGTAGAGGCGAATGACGCGGGCAGCACTCTGCATGCGCTCTGTGCCATCAAGTTTGACTGCTTCGGCAATATCGCTCTGAGCCTGTTGCTTGCTACCGAACATGTATTCCAACCATGCCTTAGCCGTTTTCCATAGGGCGGGTGTTTCCGTCTTTCTCTCACGGATCACCTGTTCGCAAAGCGTGATCATCTGCTTGGCTTCATTCTGGCTGATATCGCGGATGAAGAGCTTTCCGCCTACGCCAGCGGCATTGGGATTTGTGGCATCGTCAGCCTCTTGGGCATTATTGACGAAGTCCTGTAGCAGGAAGGGGAGTACCTTTGAATTGGGATTCAGATGATACTCGCGCTGGATGGCAAAATAAGAGCGCTTTTTGTAATACATGGTCATCAGACTGTTATAGTCGCCCATCTCTGCAAACAGTTCTCCTGCCTTTTCTTCCTTGTCAGTCTTGTAGAGGGCTCCTGCATAGATATTCTTCATCATGTCCTTATAGACAGTCTCGATATACTGACTAGCCGTACCTTCCCAGAAAGTGATGTTCTCCTGATGGCGTCCCAACATCATGTTACAACGCATGAAGAGCAAGGCATGCTGAGAGCGCAAACGGCTTTTCAGTTTACTGGAAGCATAGGTGCGGACGGTTTGTAGAGTCTGATTGCAGGTGGCAATGTCCTCCTTCGAAGGATAATTCCATTCGTATAGTTTCCGTTCTTCAATGTCGCAGCAGTCGAGATATTTCTGTAGGTTCTGCACGTAGCTGACCATTAATGGATCATTTTTCTCCTGGGCTGCCTTGATGATGTCACTGGCATTGAACCAGAAATAGTCGTTGGAAGACATGCCAAGATAGGCTTTCCAGTTGTCTCTGCTGATTTCGTCTACGCGCCTACTGAAATCATCGCTGTTGTAGACGTTGAACAGATAATAGTTGTTGGTTCCAGCCCAACCGCAAGCCATCATGGGTATTACCAGGATAGCCAATAAACTAGTGATGAAAAATCTCTTCATAGGTTTCTGGTTTATATCGATTTATATTTTCTTTGTCTAAATGATAGGTGATGATGGCATGACATAAGTCCTTGCGCTCTTTCTCGACCATCTGTTTCACCTTAATGATTTCATCTGCCTCCACAGTATGTTCGATGTTGACCCCCTGAATGACTCGCAGCCATGAGAAGACTGGGTAGGCTGCAGCTAATGGCAGCGGATAATCGTCGAGTCGTTTCACGTAAGGGTAGACGTCACGTGCGTCGAGGATGGGATTCCGTTCAGTCCATTTCCTGGGATCACCTGTATTGTATAGCATCAGAGCACCATAGTCTACAGGTGGCTCTTCCATCGAGAGTTGATGCAGACGGATGGTGGTTGAGAGTCTCTGTTTCCAGGTAGCCTTTACTTCTTTCAGGAACTGATAATAGACCTTCCTGCTCTTAGAAGTATAGTCACAGTCAATCTGTATTTCTTGGACACCTTTGATGTCATTGGTCTCATTCATCTGTTGGATGCGTTTCACCAGTTTCTCAGCCAGTCCTTTGGGTTCTTGGTGCATACAGTCCTCAGTGATATATATCGTAGGGATAATCTCTACTTCTGTAGGCAGGGAATCCGAAAACGTGATGGTCGCATTGGGTATAGGACCTTGTTCCTCGCTCATTACCACGTCAAAATATCGGCAATACACCTTATTAATATTATATAGACTTAAAAATGCACGTTCTGTAGAGTCGAGCCTGAAGTCAGTACGCCAGTAATAAACGGCATTTTCTTCCGCCAGACGTTCCCGTTGCTGACAGCTTGTGACCATCAACAGCAATAGCAGTCCTTTGTAGGCGGAAATCGTGCGCATCATGTCTTATAACAATTCTGGCAGTTGGAAGAGCTTGTTGCTGTTACTGCCCTTGATGAGTATATAGTAGCCTTCAGGACATTGGTCCTTAATGGCGGTTTTGACCTCTTCTACATCGTGGAATTTTCGGAAGGGACAGTCGATGTCCTTGAAGTTGTCACCCACGAGCCATACTTCATCGTAATGGGCTGCCTCCAGATAACTGACTACCCGTCGATGTTCCTTATCGCTTTCGGAGCCAAGTTCGCCCATTTGTCCCAGAATGGCCATTTTCCTGTCTGCTTGAATCAGAGTGAAATTGTCGAGGGCAGCTTGCATGGAAGTGGGATTGGCATTATAGGCATCTACGATGAGATGGTTCCGTTCTGTAACGGTCATCTGGGAACGATTGTTCGATGGCACATAATTTTCCAGGGCTGCACATATCTTCTTACGGTCAACACCGAAGTTGATACCTACGGCGATAGCAGCCAATAGGTTATCGATATTGTAGGAACCGATGAGATGTGTCTGTACTTTGTGCCATTTTGTAGAGCGTCCCTCTTCCTCAAGGGTCATCAGAGGTTCCCTCCAGCGGAATTTCAGGAAGGGGTCACAGGCGATAACCTCACCGCTGATACAGGTGTATTGTTTCTCAGGGTCAGTAGAGTAGGGAGAGATCCATAGCGTATCCTCATCTGCTATCTGATCAACAAGATGTTCGTTGTCAGCATTGAGGAATACCAGACCATCCTCTCGGCTACGCAGAAAATCATAGAGCTCGCATTTGGTCTTGATGACACCTTCGAATGATCCGAATCCCTGAAGATGGGCTTTTCCTACATTGGTAATCAGTCCGCAGGTGGGCTCTGCTGTTTCAGCCAGTGTCTTGATGTCTCCAGGATGACTGGCTCCCATTTCGATGACGGCTATCTCATGTTCTTTGTTCAGGCGGAACAATGTCTTGGGTACTCCAACATCGTTATTGAAATTGCCTTGGGTATAAAGCACGTTGAACTTCTCTTGGAGTACAGCGGCAACGAGTTCCTTGGTTGTCGTCTTGCCGTTAGTGCCTGTAATGCCGATGACGGGAATGTTGAACTGGCGGCGGTGCTCACGGGCGAGGTCCTTGAACGTCTGTAGGCAGTCGTCAACGAGAATGAAACGCTCGCCTTTGGAAAATTCCGGTTCATCCACGATAGCATAGGCACAGCCTTTGTCAAGGGCTGACTGAGCAAATTGATTGCCGTCGAAAGATTCTCCTTTCAAGGCCAGAAAGATACTTCCCTCAGGACAATCGCGGCTGTCGGTAGTGATGCATGGATGCTGCTGATAAAGCTTGTATAGTTCCTTAATATTCATAAACTTCGTAATTTTTGCTGCAAAGATACAAAAAAAACGTAAATCGTAAATAGTTAATCGTAAATTTGTTGTATCTTTGTAGGCGAAATGGATTATACGATTAATGTAAATGGTCGATTGATGGATCTCTCCCAGCCTCAAGTGATGGGAATCCTGAACGTTACACCCGATTCTTTCTATGAAGGAAGTAGGATGCAAACGGAACAGGAGATTGCTGAACGTGCCAATCAGATTTTATCTGAAGGTGCTACCATCATCGACGTTGGGGCCTATTCCACCCGTCCAGGAGCTTCTGAGGTCTCTCAAGCTGATGAGATGGAACGTCTTCGTTTTGGCCTTGATGTCGTTCGTCGTGAACTCCCGTATTCAGTGGTATCAGTTGATACGTTCCGTCCTGATGTGGCTCGTATGGTTGTCGAGGAGTTTGATGTTGGCATTATCAATGATATCAGTGGTGGCGATGCAGACATGTTCAGAATGGTTTCTCGCTTGCGCGTACCTTATATATTAACATCACAGCAGCCGTCCATTCGTGGTATGTTGCTCACATTTGCCGAGAGTGTCCAGCACCTTCGCGATTTGGGTGCCAAGGATATTATTCTTGATCCGGGTTTTGGTTTTGGAAAGACAGTAGAACAAAATTATCAGATCATGAATGAATTAGAGAAATTGTGTGTCATGGAACTACCCTTGTTGGTGGGTATATCCCGTAAGTCCATGATATTCAAGGTGCTTGGCTGCACTCCTAATGAATCTTTGAATGGAACGACAATTCTGAATACGGCAGCTTTGATGAAAGGTGCTTCCATCCTGCGCGTCCATGATGTCAGGGAGGCTGTAGAGTGTATCAAATTATATCAAAACATATGTTCTTCGAATTTGGAATCAAGGACCTGATAGACATCTTCCTGGTGGCTACGATGCTCTATTATATCTATCGGCTGATGCGTGAATCGCGTTCGCTGAACGTGTTTATAGGTATTCTGGTTTTTGTCATTACGTGGTTGTTTGTCTCGCGAATCATGCAGATGCGTCTGCTCGGTTCTATCCTCGATAAGCTGGTCAGTGTTGGTGTGATTGTCTTGATAGTGCTGTTCCAGGATGAAATCCGTAAATTCCTTTATAACCTGGGTGCTCATCAGCGTGTAAAGGCCATCAAGAAGTTCTTTAATAAGAAAGAGAAAGATAAGGAGATAGGTCGTCGGGAGACGATGATAACAGTGATACCTATTGTCATGGCAGTGATTAATATGAGCAAGGGAAAGGTTGGTGCTCTGATCATTGTTGAGCGTGAGATGTCTTTGGACGATATTGTGGCAACGGGTGATAATATCGACGCCAATATCAATCAGCAGCTTATTGAGAATATTTTCTTCAAGAATGCCCCTTTACATGATGGAGCTATGATCATCAAAGGTAAACGTATCAGGGCTGCAGGGTGTATTCTTCCTGTCAGCCACGACCTGAGTATTCCAAAGGAATTGGGCTTGCGTCATCGTGCTGCCATGGGCATCTCTCAGGAGACTGATGCACTTGCTATCGTGGTCTCTGAAGAGACTGGCGGTATATCGGTAGCCATTAAGGGAAAATTCAAACTCCACATGACTGCAGAGGAGCTGGAGATCTTCCTGACGGATGAGCTAATGGAGCTAACGTAAAGGTTTTCACTTAAAATTCTGAAAAATAATCCGATTCCTGCATGGATTTCGGATATTTTTTTGTAATTTTGCAATCTCACTTTGACAATTCTAACATTTTAAATAAAACAAACTATGGATTTATTAAGTCAAATTGTAGCGCGTGCTAAGAGTAACAAGCAGCGCATCGTGCTCCCTGAGGCAGAAGAGGAGCGTACACTCTGTGCAGCCGATAAGGCTCTTGGTGATGATATCGCTGATATCATTCTGATTGGTAATCCTGCTAAGGTTGAGGCTCTTGCCAAAGAGAAGGGGCTGACAAACATCGGTAAGGCTACTCTCATTGATCCTGAGAACTATGAGAAGAGTGAGGAACTGGCTGAGAAATTAGCTGAGATTCGTAAGAGCAAGGGTATGACCATTGAGGAGGCCCGCAAGCTTATTAAGAATCCGCTTTATCTTGGTTGTATGATTATCAAGACCGAAGGTGCTGATGGTCAGATTTCTGGTGCCCTTTCTACTACAGGCGACACCCTGCGTCCTGCCCTCCAGATTATCAAGTGCCAGCCTGGTATTACTTGCGTAAGCGGTGGCTTGCTGCTTATTTCTAAGCAGAAGCAGTATGGTGAGGATGGTGTTCTCGTGGTTGCCGATGTAGCTGTAACCCCAATGCCCGATGCAAATCAGTTGGCACAGATTGCAGTCTGCACCGCTCAGATGGCAAAGGCTGTAGCTGGTTTCCAGGATCCTCGCGTAGCTATGCTGAGCTTCTCTACCAAGGGAAGTGCTAAGCATGAGGTTTGCGACAAGGTGATCGAGGCTACACGTCTGGCTAAGGAAATGGCGCCTGATCTGAAGATCGATGGCGAACTTCAGGCTGATGCTGCATTGGTTCCATCAGTAGGTGCCAAGAAGGCTCCAGGTTCTGATATCGCTGGTAAGGCAAATGTACTGGTATTCCCCAACCTTGAAGTTGGTAACATCGGCTATAAGATGGTTCAGCGTTTGGGTGATGCCATTGCTATTGGTCCAGTGCTCCAGGGTATCGCTCGCCCAGTTAACGACCTCTCTCGTGGTTGCTCTATTGACGACATCTATTACATGATTGCTATTACCTCTTGTCAGGCTATGGACGCTAAGAAGTAATATATTAAGCATTAAAGATTAAACATTAAAATGAAGATATTAGTATTGAATTGCGGTTCATCGTCTATCAAGTACGCTTTGTACAATATGGACGATAAGAGTGTGATGACCAGTGGCGGTGCTGAGCGTGTTGGCTTGGACGGTGCTTTCGTTAAGGTGAAGTTGGCCAATGGTGAAAAGAAGCAGATTAATCACGAGATTCCTGAGCATACTGAGGGCGTAAAGTTCATCTTCTCTTTGTTGACAGATCCAGAGATTGGTGTTATCAAGAGTTTGGATGAAATAGATGCTGTTGGCCATCGCATGGTACATGGTGGTGAGAAGTTTAATAAGTCTGTTCTTCTGACTGACGAGGTGCTGAAGGTATTTGAGGAGTGCTCAGACCTGGCTCCCCTTCATAATCCTGCGAATCTTAAGGGTGTCAATGCTGTGAAGGAGTTGATGCCTGGTCTTCCTCAGGTAGGTGTCTTTGATACCGCCTTCCATCAGACGATGCCTGCCAAGGCTTATATGTATGCTATTCCTTATGAATTGTATGAGAAGTATGGCGTTCGCCGTTATGGATTCCATGGAACAAGCCATCGATATGTGTCTGCCCGTGCACTCGAATTTTTGGGCATGAAGCCCGAAGGCACAAAGGTGATTACATGCCATGTGGGTAATGGTGGTTCTATCGCAGCAGTTGTTGATGGTAAGTGTGTAGACACCTCGATGGGTCTGACCCCTCTGGAAGGTCTTGTCATGGGTACCCGCTCAGGTGATATCGATGGTGGTGCAGTTACTTTCCTTGAGAAGAAACTAGGCCTCGATGCCGATGGTATGAGCAACCTCCTCAACAAGAAGAGCGGTGTCGCAGGTATTACAGGTGGCAGTTCTGATATGCGTGATGTTGAGAATGCTGCCAAGGCAGGCGAGCCTCGAGCTATTCTGGCGCAGGAAATGTATTTCTACCGTATAAAGAAGTACATTGGTGCCTATGCCGCAGCAATGGGTGGTGTCGACGTGATTGTTTTCACTGCTGGTGTTGGTGAAAATCAGATAAGCATGCGCTCAGAGGTATGCAAAGGCCTTGAGTTCCTGGGTGTGAAGTTCGACGAGTCGAAGAATACCAAACGTGGCGAGGAGTGCATCATCTCCGCTGATGATTCTAAGGTGAAGGTTGTTGTCATTCCCACTGACGAGGAGTTGATGATTGCTACAGATACGATGAATCTGCTATAAAAGTTGATAGACCTTCCAAATATCATTTAAGCCGAAAGTATATTGCTTTCGGCTTTTATTTTGGCGCTTTTGAGGGACTGGAATGACTAAATATCAGAAGATTATGCAAAAATATGAAATAAAGTGTATGTTTTACAAAAAAAAGCAGTAATTTTGCAGCGGAAATCGTAAACTCAAGTCGTAAAGTCTTTAGGATAGGTATTTAAGTTATGGTAAAAAGGATAATTTTCTCTTTGATGATGGTGTCTCTTCTACTTTCATGTAGTGATGACCAAGGAGAAATAGAAGATCGAATCGCGCAACTGGAACGTCAGGGACAGGAATTGAAGAATCAAGGAGACCAGTTGGCTAAAGAAGGTGATCAGTTGCAAAGTGATATTGATAACGAACAAGATCAGATCAATCAATTAACAGATCAGTTGGATGCAACGAAACTCTTGTCGTTTGAGTTCTTGTCTTCTGATAATCCTCTGCAAGTAGTCGAGGATACAAGAGCAGAGATTCTTGATGATAATAATGTGGAGTGTAGGGTACTGAACATCATGAGTAGTAAGACGCTGATTCCTCGTTTTCAGTTCACAGGAAAGAGTCTGACCATTGATGGCAAGAATGTTGAGAGTGGCGTGACTGCTGTTGATTTCAGCAAGCCAGTTACATTGACTATTAATGGTGATCAGAAGTCAGTCAGCTATACGGTATATGTGCATTCATACACAGGACTTCCCATCTTGTGGATAGAAACGGCTGGTCGTGCCGATATTATCAAGACGAATTGGTATTATAATGCAGATTTGAAACTGGTTGAGGGTGTAAGGACGCGTGCAGCTGGTGATGTGATTGAGGCCGATATCAGGATTAAGGGCCTGCCGCCTCTTGTATATTATATTTCGAAAGTCCACACATCAGGCCAGATGGCAAAGAATGATTATGTGCTCAATTTTAATGAAAGAGTGTCTTTGTTAGGTGAGGCTGCTGATACAGACTGGGAGCTGTCAGCTAACAAAGATGATAATACATTGATCCGCACTCAGACAGGTCTTTTTATGGGAACCATCAGTCAGTTGAATTTTACACCAAAGTTCCATTTTGTTGATCTGATGTTGAATGGACGCTATTATGGTAACTATCGATTGGGTGAACGCCTTGAAGTTTCCAACTCAAGGATAAACATTGGCTTTGATGGCTATCTGTTGAAAATCGATGAATCCACCACGGGTATCTATATGACTTACAACACTTTGGAACAGCCTGTCAGCATTATGGCACCATCGTTGATGACAGGTGATACACAATATGTCTATATTCGCCAGTTTATGAATGCTGCGGAGGAGGCTTTATTCTCTGCCGCTTTTACAACTGAGAATATGGGTTGGCAGAAGTATATGGATATCGACTCATTTGTTGATTGGTATCTCATCAATGAGATTGCCAAGAATTACGATGCCGTATTCCAACACAACTGCTATATGTATAAAAAGAACGGAGAGAAACTGAAGATGGGACCTCTGTGGGATTTCCGTAACGGTTTTGGAAATGGAGATGATAGTAGTACCAGCGGCTTCGTGGTCAAGAATGCCAAGTGGTTTGATCGTTTGTTCCAGGATCCAGCCTTTGTTGCAAAGGTCAAGGAACGTTTCACCTATTTCTATTCTCACAAGAACGATATCCTGAATGATATTAATGAGAATGCCAAGTACTTGAAGTATTCTGCACAAGAGAATAATAACAAATGGGGTCTTTACGATAGTTATGGTCCTGCAGAGAAGGGTATGCTTTATTTCCAGAAAGAAGTGGACAATATGAAGGCATGGATAGAGAGTCGTATGGACTGGTTGAAACAGGAGTTTAGCAAGATGTAAGCCATGAGAAAGTTATTGTATATGATCATTGCGAGTTTCTGTCTGGTTGCTTGCTCAAAGGATCTGACGGAATATTACGATCGCGCAGACCAGTTGGAGGCAGCAAACCAGGAACAGACACAGAAGAACAAGGAATTGGAGGCGGCTAATGAGCAACTGAAGCAGCAGGCATTACGTTTGCAGGCTACGCTTGATAGTCTTGCCAAAGCAATAGAGAAACAGTCTACACCACCAGTGTTGGTGGCCATGGCTTTCTCTGCAGCTGAGAATCCAATATTGACAGAGGATTTGATATGCGAGATATCAGGTTCTGGGACTATAGAATGTTGGCTCCCACAATACTCAGGAAGTAAGGAACTGATTCCCCGATTCTCTTTCTTGGGAACAGAAATAACCATTAATGGAGCTAAAGCGACGAGTGGTACTACAAAATATGATTTTTCCAGCCCTGTGAAACTGGAAGTAAAGAGTGGTGGGAAAACAGTGGAGTATCAGGTCTATGTCTATAATTACACGGGTTTGCCCATTATGCGTATTGATACCGAGGGTGGTCAGGACATCGTCAGCAAGACTGTGTATCTGAAAGCGCACATGACCTTAACGGAAGACTTGGTGACACGTGCACCAGGGGATGTGATTGAGGCTGACTTACAGATTAAAGGTCGTGGAAACTCTACCTGGGGACAGCCAAAGAAACCATATCGTCTGAAATTCAATGAGAAGATTTCCTTCTTCGGTGAGAAAAAGGATAAGTCTTGGGTTCTGCTCGCTAATTATTCAGATAAGTCGATGATCCGAAACGATTTGGCATTGACGATGGGCAAACGAAGTAATCTGGATTGGACGCCAGGTGGGCATTTTGTTGAACTGATCCTTAATGGCGAGTATAATGGCACATACCAACTCTGCGAGAAGATTAAGATTGACAAGAACCGTGTGAATGTAGGCGATGACGGATTCCTGATAGAAGTGGATGCCAGAGCTGAAGATGATTCTTCTTGTGTGTATACTTATGCCCCACATATTGATTATTCGATTGAGATCAAAGAGCCAGAAGATATATCCTTTGGTGATGCGAACTACAACTATATCACCAATTTCCTCAAAATGGCTGATGACGCATTGTTCTCGGAGAACTTTACAGATCCGAACGAGGGTTGGCAGAAATATATGGATATCGACTCTTTCGTAGATTGGTATATCATTCATGAGATTTCCAAGAATGAGGATTCCATGTTCCATTTTAGTACCTATATGAATCTCCAACGAGGAGGAAAACTGAAAATGGGTCCTATCTGGGATTTTGATATTGCCTTTGGTAATGTGAAGGAGGTGGGAACGACAGCTATGCTGCCAGAAGGATTTATGCTTGAATGGTCTTTGTGGTATCAGCGACTGATGCAGGATCCTGCTTTCCTGTCAAAGTTGCGTAACCGCTTCATCTATTTCTATAATCATAAGGATGATTTCCTTACATACATTAATCAGGATGCTCACTATCTGAAGTATGCTGCTCAGGAAAATCAGAATCGCTGGGGTACGTTCTACCATTATACTTATAAGCAGTACGATATCTGGGGTAGTTACCAGAACGAGGTTCAAAATCTAAAAGAATGGTTTAACACTCGCATGGAATGGATGAAAAAAGCTTATGGAATATAATAAGAATGCCGGAAGAGTTTTACTTCCGGCATTTTCTTTATGAGATGTGTTTATAAAGTGTTGAGGTGTCGTAACGCTTTTCCATCACATCCAAGATTTCTTCTTCCGTCGAGAGATTGAAGTCGCCAGGAATGGTGTTCTTCAGTGAGGCTGCAGCCAATGAGTAATTCAATTGTTTCAGCTTGTCATCAGGGAAAAGCCTGATGGCGTGCAGCCAGGCTCCCATAAAGGCATCGCCTACACCAACAGGATCAACGACGTCAGGAATATCAATGATGGGGGCTTGCAATAAGGTCCCTTCAGTCCATAGCAGACCTGTCAGAGTGTGATGATTTGAACTGACGATGTTACGCATACCCATCATCCAGTTTTTCAGTCGTGGGTAGTTGGCATGGAGTTCATCAAACCACTCGCCATATTCTTTCATCTGCATCTGGAAATTAGAATCTGTCGCCGTAAACGGAGGTTGCGGGTGTTGCGAGAGCCACTCAAACTCAATGGCATCACCAAACATCATGTCGCAACGCGAGAGCATCTCACTTAATGTCTTACGAGGCTCAGCCCCTTCGTATTTCCATAAGTTCTTGCGGTAGTTGATATCGAAACAGATGGTCACCCCCATCTCGTCAGCGATGTCGAGAGCCTCGAATGTGGCATTGGCAGCCTGTTGTGAGATAGCAGCGGTAATGCCCGACACGCAGAAATAGGCGCAATCCTTCAGGATCTCCCGCCAGGGAATCATGCCAGGTTTGAGATCATAATAGGCAGAGCCGCTACGGTCATAGATCACCTTTGCAGCTCGCATCCCTGCAGGTGGCTCAAAATAATAGGTGCCGATACGCTGACCACCATAAAGAACCTGACTGGTGTTGACTCCCAATTGCGCCAGATTCATGGCTCCTGCATGACCTACAGGAGTGTCTGGAAGACGTGTAATATAGGTCACATCCTCGCCTTGTGTGGCTAATGATACAGCCACGTTCGCCTCACTGCCACCATATTTACTGGTGAACATGTCGCCTTGAGTCAGTCTGAGCTGTCCTGGTTTTGAGAATCTGAGCAGCAATTCTCCAAAAGTTACTATTTTCTGTCTGTTCATATCTTGCTTTGTTTTTGTGTCAGGGTTGGCTTTCGCCTTCGATGTATTGTGACATGAGGAGGTGATTGCCGTCCCAAACAACGTAGGTGAAATGGGTAATCCAATCGCCAAGAATAATCATACGGGCTTTTTTTGTCAGTTGAAGGTCGACCTCAATGTGGCGATGGCCGTAGATGAAGTAGTCGACATTGGAGTGGTACTGTATATATTTCTTGGTGAAGAGTACGAGGTGTTCGCGGTTCTCACCCATATAGGCAGGTTCCTCGCCGTTAGGTCGCTTCATGCGACTGTGTTTGGCCCAGTTAAGTCCGAACCACATGCCCCAACGGGGATGTAGAGCGGAGAATGCCCATTGACATATCTTGTTGTGGAAGATGCTTTTGATGAGTTTGAAACTCTTATTAGGGTCGCCAAGTCCGTCGCCATGAGCCAGAAAGAACATCTTTCCGTATAACTCTGTGGTTTCAGGTTTCTTGTGCAGTATCAGTCCGCACTCCTTTTCAAGGTATTCGTATGCCCAGATGTCGTGGTTACCGGTAAAGTAGTGAATTTCCACGCCCATGTCAGTGAGCTCTGAGAGTTTGCCGAGGAATCGGGTATAGCCTTTTGGTACCACATATTTATATTCGTACCAGAAATCAAACATGTCGCCAAGCAGATAGATGGCAGCAGCTTTCTCTTTGATGCTGTCAAGAAAACGAACCAACCTGCGTTCCTGCATTCGTCCGTGAGGAATCGCCAACGACCCGAGATGGGCATCGGAGAGGAAATAGATGGGTTTCATATCAGTCGAATCCTAATTCTACTCTGGCTTCTTCGCTCATCATACTCTGATCCCAGGCGGGCTCAAAAACCAGATTCACGTTAGAGGACTTTACTCCTTCTACGCTCTCCACCTTCGTGCGTACATCTTCTAAAATATAGTCGGCAGCAGGGCAGTTGGGAGCAGTAAAGGTCATCTCCAGTTCCACAGAATAATCATCCTGCACATCTATCTTGTAGATCATTCCCAGGTCGTAGATGTTGACGGGAATCTCTGGGTCGTAGACGGTCTTCAGCACATCAACGATCCGCTCTTCTATCATTGTTTTCTCTTCTTGTGTCATATTCGCTGCAAAGATACGTATTTTTATTAAATTTTGCTATACGTTACAACTTTTTTTAGTATTTTTGCTTAGGAAAATGGAGGGCTTGATTGTATTAAGAGAAAAAGACTGCAAAACAGATGATCGACAAACGAGAATTCGAAACGGTTTTCAGGCGTCATTATGACGGGATGTTCCGACTGACACTAAGGATGTTGGGCGATGAGGCTGAAAGCAAGGATGTTGTGAGCGACGTGTTCGCCCAACTGCTTCATAGCGGCACAGATCTCAGGTCGGACACTCTTCAGGCCTATCTGTTGACAAGCGTACGTAACCGTTGTATCAATCTGCTGGTGCACAGGCAGAAAGAGCAGCAGATGCAGAAGGCCGTCGTGGTAGAGATGATCACCCCAGAGCAGACCGCTGAACAGGAACAACTACAGATGCTTTACCACTACATCGACACGCAGTTGCCCAAACTCTCGCAGCAGATACTTCGTCTGCGCTATCAGCAAGGCCTGAAGTACCGCGAGATTGCCAAGGTACTGCAAGTCAGTGAGGTTACCGTTCATAACCATCTGTCGCAGTCGCTGAAACAATTAAAGGATCATTTTAAATCATTGGATTATGGAATCAAATGACAAACTGGAACAACTCCTCAGGCAGATGTATACCCAGGAATCCCTCCACGATGACGATATAGACACATCGGACATCGTCGACGAGGAGTGGATGAAGTTTGAGGCAGAACACTTTGGAATTGAAAAGCGAAAAGTTAATAGTGAAAGGTTTTCGTTTCTTAAGATAGCTGCAATATTTATTGGAGTACTGATGCTCTCTGGTATTACATATGCTGCTGTGCAGATGATTAATAACAGTTCGCAGAAGGTTCAGAAAGAACAGATAGTAGCGACAGAAAGCACAGAACACTCAGCTGACAATGCCCAACTCGTGGATCAGGATAATACTCTGCACGAGACCATCGTCTACGAAGATGCAGAGTTGGCAACCATCCTGAAAGAGATGGCATTATACTATCAGGTTGAACTCATCTATAAGAATGAGAGCAGCAAGCATATTCGCCTATACTTTACATGGGACCAAAAACAGACGATAGACGATCTTGTCGATACGTTTAACAAGTTTGAACGCATCCATATCGCTCATGAGAACAAGAAATTGATTGTAGAGTAACTTGAACCAACACAAAATGAAACATTATATATTCACAGTATTGCTCTGTGGCTTGACGTTGTGTGCTCAGGCACAGAGAATTAGTCGCAACTACCAAAACGAGTCACTGTCAAAGGTACTCGAAGACTTGAATACAGCCACCAACAATAAGACCATTTATTTCATCTATGATGAATTGGAGGACTTCACTGTCACCAGCCACTTCAGCGATCTTCCTATCAAAGAGGCCATCCGCGAGGTCGTTGGCTTTTATCCGATGAAGGTGACTTACGATGATGACAAGATCTTTATAGAATGTACCCAAAAGGAAGATGCCAAGGTAATAGGCCACATCGTGAACGAAAGTGGACAACCCATAGAATTCGCCAACATCTCATTGCACCATGCCATAGAAATACAAAGCAATGATCAAAATTCCACATATATCAACGGAGGCGTGAGCAATGAAAATGGCGATTTCGTAATACCCTGTAAGGCTCAGCGCATCACGCTGAAAGTGTCGTATGTCGGCTATAAGACCGTTACCCGAAACGTCAGCGTGGGCAACATCGGCACCATTACCCTCCAACCTGAGACCTATATGGTGAAAGGTATTGAGATTAAAGGCGAGATACCTCAATACAAACCAACAATGGGTGGCGTAACTGTCGATGTGCAACACTCGCTGCTTCACGACATCGGAAATGCTGATGATCTGTTGTCGATAATACCGATGGTGCAGGGCAAGGATGGTAAGTTTGAGGTGCTAGCCAAGGGTGAGCCCGAGATCTATATCAATAATAAGAAGGTGCGCGATATGGGTGAATTGAAAAAACTGAAATCGACAGATGTCAAGAGTGTCGATGTTATTACTGCCCCTGGTGCGAAATACAATGCTGAGGTGAATGCTGTGATCATCATCAAGACTTTGAAGCCTCAGGGCGACGGATTTAGTCTGATGGTCACCAGTCAGACTTGGAAAAACAACAAGTGGAGCACCTACGACGATTTGACGCTGAAATATCGAACAGGCGGTCTGGAGGCTTTTGCCAACGTAGCAATCGATAATGGTCACTACAGTAATGATCAGGATATCGACCAAGAATTGCATATCAGCAAGGACTTAATTAATGCTTCTGCGGAATTACCTGTCAGGAGTTCGTGGACGGAGATTCAGTATCAGGCAGGTCTGAGTTATGACTTCAACACAGACCATTCTATAGGTTTGAGTTTCTCATCGCAAAAGAACTTCTGCAATCGTTTCCAGTCGGATATGAAGCAGCACTACCTGAAGAACGGTGTCTTTGATGGTAATGTCTATCTGACAACAGATATCTGCGAAAAAGACAAGCCTGTATGGGAACTGAATACCTACTATGTAGGTAAGATAGGACAGCTGGGAATCGATCTGAACGCAACCATATTACGACGTGAATCAGAGAATGATAACAATCAGTATGAGTTGAGTCAGGAATATGGCAATCGCACTATCACCACCCTGACCAATGAAGATCGTAAGATGGTAGCAGGTAAACTGGTGCTGACCTATCCCGTCTGGAAGGGTGAGCTAAGCGCAGGATCTGAAGCGACGAGCACAATGAGCCGTGGTGGTAACCTCAACCTGGAGAATATTATACCAGAGTCGGACACCGAGATGAAGGAAAAGAATATTGCTGGCTTTGCTGAATACGAGTTACAACTAGGCCAGTGGCGCCTGAATGCTGGCCTGCGCTTTGAGCATGTCTCTGCGGACTACACCTCGTTTGGCGTCTGGCAGGAGGAACCCAGCCGTACCTATAATGATTGGTTCCCCAATTTCTCAGCAGCCTGGCAGAAAGACAAGTGGTGTGCTCAGCTGAGTTACAGCAAGCGTATCACTCGTCCGCCATACAATATGTTGACCTCTATGATCATATACGACAGCCGAATCCTTTACGAAGGCGGCAACCCGTTGTTGCGTCCCTCTGTAAGGCAGAGCATCGACTTCAACCTCACCTATTCATGGCTGAACTTTGTCACTGGCTTTACTCGCGAAAACGACTTCTTTACCCATGTGGGCCAGGTCTACGATGAAGTGCAGGAGATAGCCATCTTCCGTCCAGATAACTTTGCCCATCAGGATCGTGTCTATGCCACACTCGTCGTATCGCCCAAATTCGGGTTCTGGCAGCCACAGGCCACTCTGCATTATTATCAACAGATATTCGATGCAGAGAAATATGGTGCGCCAGAGAAACTGAATAAGCCTGAATTCAGCTTTAATCTGAATAGTTGGTTTGAAATCAGTCAAACAATGAAGGCGCTGATACAGATCAACTATATGGGCGCCAACCACTGGGGATTCATGTATCGTGGTGACAATTTCCTGGTGAATGCCCGATTTCAGAAGTCATTCCTGAAGGGGCGCCTGACAGGAACCCTGTATGCCAACGACATCTTCCGTACGGCCAGGACCAAGATGACTACTTACTATGCCATCGGCCAGACGGCACAGGATGTCTACAGTTATACGCAATGCGTGGGACTTACCCTGAACTACAACTTCAACGTCGCAGGCTCGAAATATCGTGGAACAGGCGCAGGTAACGACGAGAAGAACCGTCTCTGACCATTAACATTTCCCTTGCTCATGATAGGAGTAGTATTGTCCGTCAGTGATGATGACGTGATCAAGGAAGTGGATTTGCATCAGTTCGCAGGCGCGTTTCAGACTTCGTGTCAATTCATCGTCAGCCTTGCTAGGGGAGAGGTTGCCTGAGGGGTGGTTATGACAGACTGCGAGGATGGTGCAGTTGGCGAGAACAGCCTCTTTCATGACGATACGGATATCGACGGAGGTCTCTGTGATTCCGCCGTGCGAAATGCGCACTTTCTTGATGAGACGGTAGTGCTGGTTCAGAAGCAGCACCCAGAACTCCTCTACATCGAGGTCCTGTAGCTTTGGCCGCATGTGGTTATAGATCAGGGTGGCTGTGCCAAGGTCAGGCCGTTCTTCTGCGCTTCCTGCCTGTCGGCGCTTACCAAGTTCACAGGCAGCCAGAATGCTGATGGCCTTGGCTTCTCCGATGCCTTTGTAGTCACAGAGTTCGCGAATGGTCATTTTCCCAAGGGTGTTCAGGTTGTTATTACAGTCTGCCAGCAACCGTTTCATCAGGTCAACGGCACTTTCTTTCTGCGAGCCCGAACCAATCAAAATAGCCAGCAGCTCTGCATTGGTCAGATGATCAGCACCGAGTACTGCCATCTTCTCTCGTGGACGATCTTCTTCCGCCCATTGGTTGATGTTGAGTTTCTCCATAGTGTTTCATTTAAGTTTTAAAGTGTTTATTTTATTTATAGAATGTTCGTTCGAAAGCAGTGAATTCGTCTTGCCGTAGTATGCATCGTTTCCACCATGATTCGATAAATCCCAGTCCGTAGCCCATCAGTTGGACAAAGGCCGCAGGCACACTGAGTAGGCCCACCTTCAGACTCTTGTTCTTGATGGTCGAGTCGGCGCAGATCAGCAGACTATATAATATAATAGGTATCCATGGGGCGAAGCACATCCAATAGAACTGATCGCGATCCACATAGTGCATCAGGGCACGGCCTACGGCAGAAATCAGGATGAGTCCAATGACGCCGACTGTAAAGACAGTGGGAAGAAGATGGACCAGTTTCATGGTTCCTGGATGGCGCTTCTCGAGATTGATACGGGCGATGCCACTGTTATAGACCTGTCGGAAGAACTTGCGGAAATCTGTACGTCGTTTGTGCCATACCCATGCCTCTGGGAATAGTCGAGGTCGATAGCCAGCCTCTACAATCCTATAGGAGAAGTCGATGTCTTCACCAAAACGCATCTTTGAGAATCCTCCAAGTTGGAGGTAGACGTCACGACGGATACCCATATTAAACGAACGGGGATAGAATTTGTCGAGTTTGGTTTTACCACCTCTAATGCCACCAGTAGTGAAAAAGGAAGTCATGGAATAGCTGATGGCCTTCTGCACTGGGGTAAAGGAGGGGTGGGCTGCATCAGGACCGCCAAAGGCTTCTGCAGAAGTCTCTCTCAGAGTGTCTTCGACTGCCTGGATATAACCTTCAGGCAATACGACATCGGAATCAAGAATTAACAGGTAATCGCCGTTGGCACGCTCAGCTCCGTAATTACGGCTCTGACCAGGGCCACTATTCTCCTTGGCGTAATAATGCAATGCAAGGATGTCTGCGTACTTGTCGCAAACATCCTTGCAGTTTTTTTTCGATCCGTCTTCCACAATAATGACCTCGAAGTCCTTCAGTGTCTGATTAGATAGGCTTTCGAGGAGTTCGTCCACTTCATCGGGACGATTAAAGACTGGAACGATGATTGAATATTTCAATGTTCAATATTCAATGTTCGATCATTCTTTTACGCGCTGCAGATAGCTGCCGTCACGGGTGTCAACCTGAATCAGGTCGCCTTCGTTGATGAACAGAGGTACGCGTACCTCAACACCAGTCTCCAGTGTAGCAGGCTTCAGGGTGTTGGTAGCAGTGTCGCCCTTGATACCAGGCTCTGAGTGAGTGACACGGAGCACGGTCTTAACAGGCATTTCAGCATAGAGGATGGTTCCATCAGTTGTATCAGATACTACTTCCACGATGTCACTCTCCTTCATATACTCATGACCGATAACAAGTTCGTTGTCGATGGGAATCTGCTCAAATGTTTCCTGATTCATGAAGATACGTCCGCTCTGATCCTCATAGAGATACTGATAGGGACGACGCTCAATGATGACGTCCTCCAGTTTCTCACCGATGTTGAAGCGACGCTCCAAAACGCGACCATCGGAAACGTTCTTCACCTTGATAATCATAATTGTGTTACCCTTACCTGGCTTTCTGTGCTGGAAATCGATGCACACCCAAATACCACCGTCCATGCGAATGGCGGTGCCTTTCTTAATGTCTTGTGAATTAATCATAAACCTATAAAATGTTACTATTGTATCGTTTTCGGGTGCAAAATTAGTGCAATTTGCGCGAAAAACCAAAAATATTCGCGTAAAACTTGCGTAATTCAAAAGAAATGAGTACTTTTGCAGCCCAAAAGTGACAATAATAACAAAATAAATAGTTAAAAAGCAATGAAAAGAACATTCCAGCCCCACAATCGCCGTCGCGTCAACAAGCACGGCTTCCGTGAGAGAATGGCCACCAAGAATGGCCGCCGCGTTCTGGCTGCACGTCGTGCTAAGGGTCGCAAGAAGTTGACAGTATCTGACGAGAACCACGGAAAGTAAATTCTGGTTTTCACAGAAAAAATGGTTAAAACAGAAAGAAGTAGAGAAGATTCTTTGCTTCTTTCTGTTTTTTTTGTGACTTTGTTTTGGTTTTTCGCTCAATTTACACTAACTTTGTGCGCAAAATAAAGGATATCGAGAATGAATACAAAGGAATTCTTTGGCAAGTTTTGCAGTAAGTTTCTGATTGGTAATCTGCTAGCCATGTTTTTGGTGGTAATAGCCTTGATGTTTGGAATGCATTACGGACTGTCATGGTATACTCATCATGGGGAAGGTATTCAAGTGCCTAACTTGGAAAGGAAGTCTTATGCTGATGCCCGAATGATGATAGAGGAACTTAAATTGAATATCATTGTTTCTGACTCAGGTTATAATAAGCGTCTGCCTGCAGACTGTGTCTTGGCCCAGAATCCAGGACCAGGGACTTCTGTGAAGGAAGGTCATACGATTTATGTCACGGTGAATTCACCCTCCTCACCTTCTTTCCCTATTCCTGATATCGTGGATAACAGTAGCTATAGGGAAGCAGAGGCAAAATTGATGGCTATCGGCTTCAAACTTTTGCCACCTCAATATGTGATGGGTGAGAAGGATTGGGTATATGGTATCCTTTGTCGGGGACGCAGAGTTTCAACAGGTGATCAGGTCTCCATAGAGACACCATTGACGCTGATGATTGGTAATGGAGAGTATGATGCTGGTGAGGATATTGACTATGTAGAGCCTGAATACCGAATGATGGAGAACGATCATGTCGACGAATTTGAAGAGGTGACAGAGTGATGGACATGCTGGAAGAGATAGATGACCTGGAGTTAATGACTGATGACCCTTCTGAAGAACTGGAAGGTGACGGACAGTTGTACGAACACTTTCGGATGGAGGTAGACAAAGGTCAGGAACCAGTCAGGATTGATAAATACTTGTCTGAACACCAACCGCATTCCAGTCGTAATCGTATCCAGAAGGCTGCTGATGCTGGTTTCATTCATGTCAACGACAAACCTGTCAAGAGTAATTATAAGGTACGCCCAGGAGATGTCGTCACACTGATGCTTGATCGCCCCCATTATGATACGACCATCCTGCCAGAGGATATCCCTCTTGAGGTGGTCTATGAGGATGATGAGCTTATGGTGATAAACAAACCTGCAGGGATGGTGGTTCACCCTGGATGCGGTAATTTCAATGGCACCCTCGTGAATGCAATAGCCTGGCATTTGAAGGACTTGGAGTCGTACGATCCGAATGATCCTGAGGTGGGGTTGGTGCATCGTATTGATAAGGATACCAGTGGTCTGCTCGTTGTGGCGAAGACACCTGATGCAAAGACCTCACTGGGGAAGCAGTTCTTCAACAAGACGACCCATCGTAGTTACAATGCGTTGGTGTGGGGCAACTTTGTGGAGGACGAGGGACGTATAGAAGGAAATATCGGTCGTGATCCGAAAGATCGTCTGAGGATGGAGGTATTTCCTCCTGACTCTGAGGTAGGGAAACCAGCGGTGACCCATTACAAAGTGTTGGAACGCTATGGTTATACAACCTTGGTGGAATGTATTCTTGAGACAGGGCGCACCCATCAGATCAGAGCCCACATGAAGCATATCGGACATCCTTTGTTTGGTGATGAACGTTATGGGGGCACGGAAATCTTAAGAGGGGAACGAACGGCGAGCTATAAGGCCTATATTCAGAACTGTTTTAAACTCTGTCCCCGTCAGGTCCTCCATGCAAAGACGCTGGGGTTTGTGCATCCGACCAATGGGGTGCAGATGGATTTTTCATCAGAGTGGCCTGACGATATGAAGGCGCTGATTGAGAAATGGAGAAAATATATCAAGGTAAACGAATAATATTTTAAATAAGATAAAACAATGAAAAACTTTAAGAGAACAGTAGCCATTGTCTGTGGTGGTGATTCTTCAGAACACGATGTGTCGTTACGTTCGGCACAGGGTCTTTTTTCTTTTTTCGACAAGGAACGTTACAATGTTTATATAGTGGATGTCAAGGGACAGGACTGGCATGTGGAACTACCTGATGGCACCACGGCTAAGATCGACCGCAATGATTTCTCGTTTATCGAGAATGGCAAGGCGCGTCTTTTTGATTATGCCTATATTACCATTCATGGCACCCCAGGTGAGAATGGCCTGCTTCAAGGTTATTTCGATCTGATCGGACTGCCTTATTCCACGAGTGGTGTATTGGTGGAGGCCATGACGTTTGATAAGTTTGTCCTGAATCATTACCTGAGGGCTTATGGTGTCAGTGTTGCTGATTCGATGTTGATCCGTAAGGGTTATGAGGAACTGGTTTCCGACGATGAGATTGAGGAGCGCATCGGAATGCCTTGTTTCGTAAAGCCTGCTGCTGATGGTTCTTCGTTTGGTGTGTCGAAGGTAAAGAATAAGGATCAGTTGGCTCCTGCCATTCGTAAGGCGATGATGGAGAGCCCTGAGATCATGGTGGAGGCTCTACTCGAAGGAACAGAAATCACACAGGGTATCTATAAGACTCGTGACAAACAGGTTATCTTCCCCATTACGGAAGTGGTGACGTCCAATGAGTTCTTCGACTATGATGCCAAATACAATGGTCAGGTGCAGGAGATTACCCCTGCCCGTCTGCCTCAGGATGTGACAGACAGAGTCAGCAAGATAACGTCCAGTATCTACGACATCCTGCATTGCAATGGAATCATCCGTGTTGACTATATCGTTTCCAAGGAGGGCAAGATCTCGATGCTGGAGGTGAACACGACACCTGGTATGACTGCTACCAGTTTCATTCCGCAGCAGGTACGTGCTGCAGGTCTCTCGATGACAGATGTGCTGACGGATATCGTAGAAAACCAGTTTGTGTAAATGATAGTACCAGAAGAGTTTGACGAGATCCGGCCATACGAGCCGGAGGAGATTCAGCAGGCATTCAATGATTTGTTGAATGACCGTCAGTTTGCTTTGGTGTTGAAGGGTTTTGTGCCTTGGCTGCCTAAGTCGTTGCGCAATGGGTTGTTGCGTATGGCATTTTTGGGAGTAAGGACACCATTGGGTTTCCAGAAACGTTTCATGAAACCTCTTGTCAAGCTCATTATGCGCAGGCATACTGATGGTAGCGTCTTTGACGACAGTAAGTTGGCAGGCTGTATTTCGAAAGCTGATGACCGCTTTACCTTTGTCAGCAACCATCGTGATATTGTGCTCGACTCTGCTTTCCTCGATGTGATGTTGGTGGAGGCTGGCTATCCTACTACTGTCGAGATCGGTATTGGCGATAACCTCTTGATCTATCCATGGATCAAACGACTGGTCAGGATGAACAAGGCTTTTACAGTTCGTCGTGGCCTGACACCTAAGGAAACCCTACGTTCCAGTCAGTTGATGAGTCGTTATATCCACTTCGCTGTTTCTGAGAAAAAGGAAAATATCTGGATAGCCCAACGTGAGGGAAGAGCGAAGGACTCCGACGATCGGACACAGGATGCTGTGCTGAAGATGTTGGCGATGGGTGCCTCTGACTCTGCCACGTCACTTGTGGACAAGCTGCGCGATTTGAATATCGTGCCACTGACCATCAGTTACGAATATGACCCTTGTGACTACCTGAAGGCTCAAGAGTTCCAGCAGAAACGTGATCAGGCTGGTTTCAAGAAATCCCGTCAGGATGATCTCGACAATATGCGCATCGGTATTTTTGGTTATAAAGGGCGTGTGGTTTATCGTTCTGCCGCTCCCGTTAATACATGGATTGATGAATTGGCCGATATGCCTAAGACAGAATTCTACAAGGTTTTAGGTGAGCGCATGGATAAGGAAATCCATCGAAATTATCAACTCTATCCATGTAACTATATTGCTCTCGATGAGTTGAATGGTAGCACCCAATATGCAGATCATTACACGGCTGTCGATCAACAACGCTTTGAGAGCTATCTGCAAGGACAGATGGCAAAGATCACGCTTCCGGAGAAGGATGAGCCCTTCCTCCGTGAGCGTATGCTGACGATGTATGCCAATCCTCTTATCAATCATCTTGCTGCCCTATGAAACGATTACCTCATATCCTCGTCATGGCATTGTGCTTCTTCTCATGTACTACAGATAGTTATGAGAAGGGCGAAGGCAAGTACTCTCTGATGCGAGGCGATTTTATAGAGGCCAAGGTGGATGGTAATCGTCAGATGATCTCCTTCACCACAGATGATGGAGAACAGTTTGATTTGTCTGAACCTTATACCGATAAATGGATCAAGACGCCTGATACGCTGTATCGTTGCATGCTATATTATAATAAGGTGGAAAACAGGAAAGCCGAACTTGTCTCTATCGGTGAGGTTCCTTGCCCACGCATTTTGACTCTGGCGGAGTTTAAGAAAGATCTTCGTACGGATCCAGTCAAGTTCGAGAGCATGTGGCTCAGCAAGTCTGGTAAATACCTGAATCTTTATCTACAATTAAAGACTGGTGTGACTGATGATACAACAGCTGTACAGAAATTATCCTTTATTTCTGATACCTTGATTGTCAATCCTAATCAGACAACGATTCGTTATATCACTTTGCATCACGACCAGAACAAGGTGCCGGAATATTATTCCACCAAAGCCTATGTCAGTCTTTTGACTGATAGTATTGCTGCTGATTCCATTTGTATTTCAATCAACACTTATACAGGATTGGTGACTAAATCTTTGTCAGTTCGTTAAAAAGGATTCTTTCCAGTTCGTCTATTTCTTCCTCTGTTGTTGCCCAACTAGTCACGAAGCGACAGATGGTATGATGCCTGTCTGTCTGCCCGAAGTGCGAGAATACCACCTTGCGCCCCAGTTTCTCTGCCTGTTCATTGTCGAGAACGATGAACTGTTGGTTGGTAGGCGAGTCCACATAGAATTCGAAACCTTTGCGTACGAAGAGGGCTTTCATCCGCATGGCCATCTTTATGGCGTGCTCTGAGAGCTTGAAGTAAAGTTTGTCCGTAAAGAGCGCTTCGAACTGCAGTCCTATCAGCGCCCCTTTCGCAATCACTGCTCCATGCTGTTTCTGGATGGAGAAGAAGTGTTTGTGGGCGTTCTGATGGGTGAAGACCACAGCCTCGCCACAAAGGGCTCCAATTTTTGTACCTCCGATGTAGAACACGTCGCTGTGACGGGCAAGATAAGGGAGGGTGATGTCACTGCCCTCTGCCACCAGTCCATAGCCCAGACGGGCACCATCAATGTAGAGTGGTATCTCGTAACGCTGACATACCTGATAGATATCATCGAGTTCTTTGGCGGTATAAAGCGTACCAAACTCTGTTGGGAAAGTGATGTACACAAGGCCTGGGTGTACAGCGTGGTCCTTGTTGCCATCGTGCATATAGTCGTCGAGATACTTTTCGAGCACCTTGGCTTCCATCTTTCCCATGGTGTCAGGAAGGGTAATGATCTTATGTTCTGTAAACTCCACAGCACCAGCCTCATGGACATTGATATGGCCACTTCCCACACAGATGACGCCCTCATACTGATAGAGCATCGAGTCGATGGTCGTGGCATTGGTCTGGGTGCCACCTGTCAGGAAAAAAATCTGTGCATCAGGCAACCCGCAGGCCTCACGGATTCGTTCTTTCGCACGTTCAGAGAATTCGTCGAAACCATAGGGCGTTGGTTTTGCATTGTTGTACTTTACCAAGTTGTCGAGCACCTGCTGGCAAGCACCATTGTTATAGTCGCATTCGAAGGAAATCATAATGCTTCGAGCATACGTTTAATAACAACCGAACAGCTGATCTCGCGATTGGCTGCCTCTGGGATGACGAGACTGTTGGGTGATTCAATCACGTCGTCAGTAACAATCAGGTTTCGACGTACGGGCAGACAGTGGAGGAACTTGCCATTGTTGGTCCACGACATGTGCTCAGTGTCTACCGTCCATGACATATCCTTTGAGGTAATCTTGCCATAGTCAGCAGGATTGGTCACACCAGGGTTACTCCAGTTTTTGGCGTAGATGAAGTCAGCACCTTCGAAGGCTTTCTTCTGGTCGTACTCCACACGGGCATTGCCAATGAACTTCGGATCGAGCTCATAACCCTCAGGATGGGTAATCACGAGATCGACATTGGCAGCGTTCATCCACTGGGCGAAGCTATTAGGCACAGCTTGTGGCAGGGCACGACAATGGGGAGCCCACGTCAAAACGACCTTAGGACGCTCTACCGTCTTATGCTCCTCGATAGTGATGAGGTCTGCAAAAGCCTGTAAGGGGTGAACGGTAGCTGTCTCCATAGCAAAGACAGGACGCCCTGAGTACTTGATAAACTGATTCAATACAGTCTCCGCATAGTCGTACTCGCGATCTGTGAGTCCTGCGAAACTGCGCACGCCAATCAAGTCACAGTAGCAGCCCATGACAGGGATGGCTTCCAACAGGTGCTCGCTCTTGTCGCCATCCATGATGACACCACGCTCAGTCTCCAGTTTCCAGGCACCGGCATTCACATCGAGCACGATGACGTTCATGCCGAGGTTCATGGCTGCCTTCTGTGTGGAAAGTCGTGTACGCAGCGAGTTGTTGAAGAAAATCATCATGAGCGTCTTGTTCTTGCCCAGATGCTGATATTTAAAACGCTCGTTCTTAATCTCAAATGCCTCGGCCATCGCCTTGCCAAGGGGGCCGATATCCTCTACATTAATAAAACTCTTCATATTATTCTTATTCTTTTGGTAATGTCATGATAAATCGGGCGCCGTCGGTGTAGGTGGTGTCGAGGATGATATCTCCTCCCATGCGGCGCGCCAGGTTCCTGGCTACGGTCAGGCCAAGGCCCGTGCCGTCGTAGTATTCGTCAAGTTGAACGAATTCACCGAAGATATTTTCTGCCTCTTTCTTGGGAATGCCGATGCCCGTATCTTCTACAGTCAACGCATAATTGCTATACCCTTCGCGGTCGCAGGGGAGTTCCTTGAGAGAGCATGTGATGGAGCCGCCTTCGTTCGTATATTTGATGGCGTTACCGATGATGTTTGCCGCAATTTGGTTGACTCGGTCGCAGTCTATACAAACGAACTTGTGATCGACGTTCGAAATGGTCGCGACAAACGTTATCCCTTTGGATTCCGCATGGGAACCGTACGTTGTCGATAGAGCCATGATGAGGCTTTCCAAGTCGCACTTCTGTTCGCTGAGAATAATCTTACCTGATTCGATGCGGGACATTTCTAGAACCTGGTTCACAAGCGACAAAAGCTGGCGGCCGGCAATGTCGATTTTATCCAAGTAGCGATTGACCATTTCGGGATTGTCGATGTGTTTTTTGGCCATGGCGGTAAAGCCTGTCACCGCATTCATCGGCGTACGGATGTCGTGCGACATATTGAACAGGAACGCCGTCTTGGCGTTGTTCGCTTCGCGAGCGGCCGACAAGGCGAGCGAGAGCCTGCGGTTGGCCTCGATTTCTTTAGACTTTTCGGCGGTGATGTTGCGGAAAAGGATAACGCCTTTCTGGACAATGTCCTTCTTGATTTCAACAGGAATATAGACCATGGTGATATATTGGGTTTCGTCCCTTGGTCCTGGTCCGCTGAAAACGACACTCGGAATATCCTTCGGGACGCGCCGTCCCTTGATGATGTCATCAAAGAAATACTTGAAATCTTGTCCGTTCTGCTGGTCGTCCAAGGTCTTGATGAACCCTGTTCTCATGTCGTCAATCGTGCCTTGCTTGGGAATCGGCAACGGAATAGAAGAGAAATCCTGGAATGTCTGCTTTTCGGCATCGACAAGAACAATAGCCTTGGCAATGGCGTTTTCAGCCTTGGCGATATAGCCGGCAATCCTGTTCTGGCGCGCCTCGCTACGCATCATCAGGAACTGGACAAACACTAGGTAGGCGATATACCCGAAGAAAATGAGGATGAGCAGGAACTGCAACGTACGGCCAGCTTGGATGCCCATGGAATAAAGGCTCTGAGCAGCCTCGGACGGAAATATCGAATAAACATTCAGCGGGACCGTATGGAGCGGAGCCATGTAACCTTGAATGTCGTCGATGGCTCCGTTAAACTTGAAATTTGTCGGCGAGAGCGTCGTGTAAGCATTAATGACCTTATTCCTGTTTTCGGCATCGAACATCGAAGTGTAGAGAACGCTCTTGAAGTTGTCCCTAAACAGTCCTTGAATTGCAGACTGCTTTAAATCAAACGAAATAAGCGGGATTACAGTTCGTCCTTCCGTATTCACGATGCCGGCAGAAGCGTTTGCACCATAGACCTTGTATTCCAGTAATCTCTTGATTGTGTTTTCGTCGAAGGTGGAGGAGAGCACGCCAACAACATTTTCTTTGGAAATAATCGGCGCATAAAAAACGACCATCGCCATGGAAGTCTTGGTCGGCATGACCACAAAGATTCCGCTGTTTCCCTTCATGCCATCCGTATAGAACCACTTGTTGTCGGATTTTATTTTTTTCCCGTTAGAGGTCAACATGACCCCATCTTTATCCGTAAACTGCAAGTGGTCGAACTGCACAATCTTTTCGAGTTCTGCAAGATAAACCGTGTTCAGTTCGCCATCCCGAAGGTCATTCGAACTCAGTTTGGCTATGGCCTCGATGGACTTGAGCGAATTCATGAAAATATCATCAAGTTTATCGGCCATGGCATTGGTGATATCCTTGATATAGTCCCTGTTTCGGGTGATGACCGCATTTTTGTCTTCTTGCTGGAATGCCGCAAAAGCCTCTATGATAAAATAAGCGACAAGAATCAGCGGTGCGAATCTTATGATGGAATACTTTAAGCGTATTTTCTTGTTTTTTACCATTTGAAACTCAAATCAATTTCCAGCAACTATCCGGGATATTTTGACAGAAATATAACCTATTATTTAAAACCGATTTATTTTCTTTTATTGCATAAAGTAATCCTTCTATAATATCTTCTAATATAAAATTTATTCTTTCTAAATCAACCTATAAATTTATTTTTTTTTATTTACTATTGAATTAGAAAATACTGCATAAAACATTTTATTGAAAATATAAGGAATATTAAACTTGGAATTTCATTTTTTATTTAATTGAATTATCCATATTATATATGCAAACTCTTATATTAATTATTTATTTATAAAAAATTTGTTTTAATTGAATTTTTTTAGATGTATTTTTTAAATTAATAAAAAACACAAATTTATAATGGAAAAAAAATTCCTATTCCTTTAAATCAATTAATAGAAATTTCTGAATGTGAAAATATTAATGAAGAGGAAAAGGTTGATATAATAGAAGAAATAAATTTTAATATAGAAGAATTTATCCTTATGATATATTTTATTTAAATTTAGAAAATAAAAAGCAAAAAAATGTAGTAAAAAATTAAATGATACTAAATTTAAAAGAGAACTTTATCAAAATAATTTTATTTTCAAGAATATTAATAATAATAGATTTAATGTTTATTTAGATAAATATCAACGAAGAGAAACAAATATAAGAATAAAATAAGTATTTAATAATAAAAATGAAAATAAAATTAAAAAACAATTTTCAATAAAAAAAAAATTATGACTCTACAATACTTAAATAAAATTGGATTAGAAAATTCACAATATCCAATTTGTTTATGTAGTATTGGATTAAATGATGAGTTTTCAAAAATAAAATATGGACATATTTTTCATTATATATGTTTAGAACAATGTTTTAAAAAAAAAAAGAAAGTCCATTTTATAGAGCAAAAATTGAAATAAAAAATGCAAAAAAATTTCTAACCAATTTATGAAAATATGATAAAAAATTCTTCAAAATAAAATTTTATTGAAAATAATGTTTTTTTGTTCCATCATTTAAAGTTAAAATTCCTCTTCCGTTTAATATATTATTTAAATTTACTTCTCCTACATAAAATACATTTAAATCATTATATGTTAAAATAAATAATTCAGTAAATAAATTATTTATATTAATTTTTTTTATAATAAAATTTGTGGTAATTAATCTAATTACTTTATTTCTAATTTTTTATTTTTATTTAATATAATTAAAACAAAAACTCAAAAAAAAAATAAAACACTCTAAATATTTTTATAATAATTAAAACTCTTTTTAAATAAAAATAATTTAATAACAAGCATTAACATTACATGTTAATTTAATATCTTCAAGTCCAGCACTAAATCCAATATATACAGTAAATTCACCTTTTTTAGGTCTAACATATTTACCTAATTCAACACTATAATAACTTAAACCATGATCATCAACATTAATAACACATTCAACTTCTTCTCCAACTTTAACAAATTTCTTTTCAAAACCTTTAAAAACTCTAATTGGATAATCTTTAACTTCTTCTGGGAATCTTAAGAATAAAAGTGGTGTTGCATGACCATCAACTTTTCCTATATTTTTAATTTTTAATTTAGCTTCTAATCCTTTTTTACACATTTTTGTTTGTAAATTAGATAATTCAAATGTAGTATATGATAATCCGAATCCAAAAGGATAAATTGGTTTAATTCCTTTTTTATCAAACCATCTTTGACCAACATAAATTCCTTCTGTATAATCATATTGTTCTAAATTAGGTCCTCCTTGATATCTATAAATATCTAACCATGTTTTTGGTCCTCCTAAATTTAATGGAGTATTTGGTAATGATTTTAATTTTTCCATATATTCTGGACCAGGATATACTCTTTTAAATTCTTCTAAATCAGCATCTTTAATATCATTTGGTGCAAATTTTTTAGCTTCTTCATCATTTACAATTGATAAATTATCTAAGAAATTAATTTGAACAGGATAATCTTCTTTTTTACCCCAAACATAAGGTAAATGACCACATGGATTAATATCACCAAATAATACATCTGCTAATCCATTACCAGATTCAGCTCCTGCATAACCTCCCATTATTATAGCTTTAACTTGATCTCTCCAAGGAACATTAACTGCTGCAGGTGCATTAATAACAACAATTGAATTTTTATTAACTTTTGATACTTCTTCTATTAATTTATTACCATTATGTAATACATCAAGATCAAGTCTATCTCCAATTGTTTTCTCACATGATAAATATTCCTCACCTGAAATTGCTTGAACACAAATTATTACTAAATCAGCATCTTTTGCAACATTGACTGCACCTTCTATTTCTTCTTCTCCTTTATCATTTAATTTTCCAAATGATACTACTTCAATTCCATCTTTTTTAGCTCTTTCAGTTATTCCTTCTAATGGAGTCACTAAATAACCAAATGTTGTTGTTCCTGAACCATATCCTATTGGTACATGTCCTGTATAATATTTTCTTTCTTTACTTACTCCGTTCATATCTGTTTCTCCATCTGATTGTCTTGGGAAAGCATCCATTCCAACAACTGCAATTTTTTTTACATTTTTAATTGGTAAAATATCTTCTTTATTTTGTAATAAAACATTACTCATTGCAGCAGCTTTTCTTTGTAATTTTTTATTTTCTTCAGTTTTAGTTTCTAATTTCATATTAAGAGGAGGATAATTTTCCATTTGATTCATTTTATACATAGCAGCAATAATTCTAGTTGCAGCATCAGTGACTCTAGAAACAGGAACTTTTCCTTCTTTAATATATTGAGGTAATTTTCCCCAATAACTTCCTTTACTTCCCATATATTGAGCACCTTCATGAGCACCACCAGGCATATTCATATCAAGACCACCATTAATACCTTCAGGATCATCATCATAAACAGCCCACCAATCACTAACAACAAATCCTCTAAAACCAATTTTATCTTTTAATACTTCTTGTAATAATTTTTTATTTTTAAAAGCATAAGTTCCATTAATTGCATTATAAGAACACATAATTGAACCAACTTCACCATCAACTACACTTCTATAAAAAGGTTCTAAATAAATTTCATAAAGTGTTCTTTCATCTACATTTGAAGTAGAACTTCTCCTATAAGTTTCAGTCTCATTACAAATAAAATGTTTAGCATCTGCAATTACACCACTATCTTGCATTCCTTTAATAAATTGTGCAGCAACAATTCCAGATAATGTAGGATCTTCACCAAAAGCTTCAAATATTCTTCCTGATTGAGGTGTCCTTAAAATATTCATACAAGGTCCCAAAGCAACATTAATTCCTTTATCATGAAATTCTTTTCCTTGAGCATGTCCAATATCATATATTAATTGTTTATCAAAAGTAGCTGCTGTATTTATTCCTGCTTGCCATGATATACTTGTTCCTTCTGCAAATCTTACTCCTGATGGTGCATCATTTAGTATCATTCCATTAAAATTAACCCCATTTGCATTTTTAAATGGTTCAATTTTACCAGCATATATTGCATCAAATAATATCATATTATTTATTCCATACATAACACTCATTTTTTCTTCTAGGGTTAATTTCTCTACAAATGCATTTGCTTTTGCGTAAGCTTCATCCCATGATAATACTTTTTTTCCCTCAGACATAATATGTTATTTAATTTTTTTTGGTGATTTTATATCTAATTGATGTAAATAAATATATTTTATATAATCTTTAAAAACTCTTCATTTGTTTTTTTATTTAAATATTAATGGGAAAAAAAATTTTATTTTAATATTAAATTCAAGTTTAAATATGATTTATTTTTATCTTTATTTGATTTAATAATCTCAAATTTAATAAATATGAAAAATTATTATTTCAATCTTTTTAATTTTTTAATTCTATTTTAATAAAATGATTTGCTTTTATTAAATACATTTTCAAAACAATTATTACAACATTCTAAATTATAAATTAAATAATTAATTAATTCTTCTTCATTATAAAAAAATAAAAACATCAATAAACTTATTTCAATAATTTCTTCCTCATAAACAACACAACCAAAAATCTCAGAAATTGGACATTCTTTCAATTTATATTATTTAAACAAACCTCTTTTACAACGTTCAAGATCTTTTTGGAAATAATCAAAAATTCTCTGAATACAAAAAATTAAAAATTGATAGTGAAGAATCAACATATTCATTTACTTTAAAAGTTGAAGATTTACCATCAAATTATTTCTATATTGTATATCAAATAAATTTTGGTAAAACTGAAACAGATACATTAATTATTAAATGTTGAAATTAAAAAAAAAATAGGAGAATGTACTCAATCAGGTTCAAAATTTAATTTTTTATTTAAATTATATAATTATGAAGAAATTGATATAATTTTAAAATATAAAATTTAAAACTCAGAACTTTTTGAGTTAAATCGTTTTGAATATATTCAATTATATTTTGGACAAGGATATCAAGTTTCAATGAGCAATTACAATTGATAATCAATTAGATTGTCTTGGAACTAAAAAATGGAATTTTAAAAAAATTAGATAATGCACATTAGGTGGATTTTCAGATTTTGTTATAATAGGACTTAATTCTGTTAAAAGGAGTTCACATTATAAAAATATTTTAAAATCATTTGATTTATTTTATTTATAATTCCAAATTATCATTTAGGAGGAAATAATTAATTTTCAAATTATGAAATTTCAAATAATCATATTAATCGAGTTAATGGTATTAATATTAAGGATGTTGATAATACTTATATTTTAATATAAAATAATGTAAATCCAACTTTTTATTAAGTAGATGAAGATTTTTCAACTTTAACATTTTTAGATTGGACTGTACCTATAATTTTATTCCTCAAAATACAGGTACTAAAATTAAAGAAAATGAAATTTTAGCTTCTGATAACTCAGGTGATGCAAAGTATGTTATATTAGGTAGATAGGTTTTTGGTAATATGAAATATAATATTAATTATGTTGGAAGAGATATGTTAATTGATGAAATATTATCAAAATTAGTTGGAGTTTGAATCATGAAAATATGGAAATTATTAATTGAAAATGTTGACAAATTTTTAATTCTTAAAAATCAAAATATTTAAATATTTTTTTTATAGTTTTATTTATATTTATTTTATCTTTTTAAACAAAATCAAAAGAAATATTTTCTTATAATTATAGTATATTATAATTAAAAAAGTTTATTATTATTCAATTTATAGGAAAGATGGATTGGATTGATTTTTTTTAAATTTTTTTATTTTAATAGCTCTTCCAAAAATACTTGTTGAAGATTCCTCAATTGTTTTTTTTTTTAAATCTATAGATTGACTTTTATTTAATTTTGAATTTTGTTTAATAGAAATCTTATTATTATTTGAAAGAAGATTACTTTGATTTTTTTTATTATTTTTCTTTAAAGTATTAGGAAGTTTAAAAAGAATATTTATTTTATGACTTTTATCCTTTTTTTGATCTTCTTTCATTTTTTTAATATTTATCTTAAAAATTTTAGCAATATTCATATAATTATGTATAGAAATATCTTTCATTGAATTTGACATATTTGCATTTGAAGATATTGAATTAATAATACTTGTTTTTGTTGATAATACATTAGAATCTCTTAAACTTGGATTTTTTATTATACTATTTGTTTCAAAAAAACTTCCAAATGAATTTTGTTTATCTAATTCTTCTTTTTCTTCTAATAATTTTTTTTTCCTTATTTTTCCATATTCTTTTAAAAATTTTGAGTATTTAAAATTTTTTATTGGTTGATTTGTTTTTTTAATTACATATTTATTTTTGTATTTATTTTTAATTTCAAAAATTTTAAATTTAAGATATTTTGAATAATTTCTTTCAATATTATTATTTTTTCTTTTTACATAATTTATTAATCCTTCATTAAAATTATTATTTACTATTTTTTGTATTTTTGGATTTTTACATTGTTCTGCAAAAGATTGACTATTAAAAGGAGAAAAACCATATATTTCAATTTCATTTATAAAATCTTTTTTTAATTCTGAAAAATAAATATTCTTTTTAATTTTTGAAAAAGAAGTATGATTTGCTTCTATATTGAATTTACAATCTAAATATTCTTTATATTTATCAATGTCTTCTAATCTTTTTAAAATTAATGAAATACTCATTTATTTTTTTTATAATTTATTAAGTTATAAAAATTAATAAAAATTTTAATAACATTTTTTATTTTTTCTCTAGTAATAGATTGGGGATTGGGGATT